>DWNE01006696.1:0-12858 GCA_018249875.1 Cecropterus toxeus
TTTTTTTTAATAGATTGTTCTCTAATAAACGCGGGAAAAACTGCGTGGCGCAGCTAGTTATTTATATAGGAATATATGTTATTAAATTACGTGATTACCATAAACAATTAATTTCGTCACACCTGTCATATTAGATAAGCGATTAGATTCCGCGATTTAATTAGTAAAGTTCAAGCTAATTAGCTTTAGATGTATTTCCTTGAACTTTATTACATCTGATAATGCAATTACATGCCGTACCGATTCAAATACTTATATTGTTCTTAAATGACAGCTTCCCTAATAAGATACTGTCAATTCGTAAACTCACAGCGCTCATAGTTTACAGTGCACGGTACTTTATTCAAATTTTTGGGATGTTTTTAAAATTTCCAGAAATCCTGAAACAGTTATATTTTTCTGAATTCAAGTATATTTTAATATGAGAAATGTTTATCGTATACTGCTGTTTGATAATGCTTTCATGTTGATAGTCATTAAAACCCTATTTGCGCACATAATATTTTGAAAGTAGGTGTCTGTCGTATAGTCTTTAGTCGATTGTATTATTTCGCGTGTATAAAATTAATGCGATCCATATTTTACGCCTGTAATCCAAAAGAATATAATAAGAATAATACAGAAAAAAGAATAAAATAAAACCGAAACTAAACGTAGTCAGTATCAGTATCCAAGACATGACGTTCTAATCAGCCTATCAACCATCAAACATAAATAAATCACCGGCTGTCTATACATAACTGTTAAAATGGAGTATCCTCGTCGAATAAATATAAATATAACGTTAATTTGTTTGTGTGTTGCGCATTTGGTATAAATGGTGTCAGAGAGGTTGGAAATAGAAAAGGTGGTCGTCAAAAATTGTTCTTTAAAATAAAATTATCCATATTTCACTATCGTTTTATTGTAACGTTCTGCTTGCTATTTTCAACGACTAAGATAGATTCCCTCTTATATTATATTTATTTATTCTTAGACCCTTCAAATCAGAAATAGAGAGAATACGATGCACTACTTTATTTAGGCGCAAATAGGTATGGTGATCACACGCGGGTCAAATACGGAATGCTAGATTTCAAATAATTTTTAATTTTTTTCGGTCTTTTAGGGCTATGGATTTCTTCGCAATGTTTTCCTTCACCAATAAGCAGATGGAAATAAATTCTTAACGCGTACAAACTTCGAAAATTTAATATCCAAATTCCAACCTAAATTCCACCTTTAGACATAGTGGAAAACAAATTATAAGTATTAAGCTTCTGCTAGATTATTTTTCATGTAACTTTTGTTAAATAAATATTTGAAATTAATATAAAATATATTTACACCAGAAGTCAGGGGCATAACCTAGCGAGCAGATAACTAGCGTCGAGTGATAGCAACATGTTTTTTGATGGCATAAAAAGCACGTCAAAATATCATGTGCCGGCTCATCGATCGACTACGTTCAGATAAGTAACCGTTGAAGTCATCTTCTTAATTAGAAAACACATAGATCTAATAACTTAATTATGTTTCGCTTGGAACCCATTAGTTCGGTTCATCCGATAGGGGTAATTTTTAGGAGTCTGGCGTGTGGAAGTTGTTGCTACAAGTTTTTTTGGTAATATGGTTTTGGTATCTATCTATGTTAAAAACAATCTAAAAGTAGGTACAAGTTTATGATACATTTTGTTGCAGCGAAATTTACGATTTCTATTAATAATTAGAAAAATAGAGAAGTCGGTTAAAAAGCTTTTATGTAAATAGATGTCAGAGATTATGTGCAGAATTGTTAACTAGAAAATGTTCAATTACATACTTTTATATATTTTCTTTCATATCTAAATCAACAGCGCCGATTCCCACTTTATTAATAGTATATCGAATCAAATTATTTTTAGTTTTAGAACTTTATATTCAATTTTTTTTCAAAGGTTCCTACCTTCGCTTTGCAAGGTATTGAGTCCTTATGGAGCATTATGGAGAAAAAGCGATGAAAGAAAATATAACAGTTCCAAAAAAATACCATCTAAATTAGTGATAACTGTAATTTTTCGTAAACATTGATTATATATGTTTTTGTTTCATATTGCGTGTATACTTGTATTAAAAACTGCACACATTTTAATATTTGTATACCATCAACGACATCTACCACGAAAACACTGAACTACGATATGAACAAGACATAACGGTAAGTAAAAGGCATAACTTCCAACACGGTATGGTATCATAGTTTCCATTCTCCGCCACTCAAACCTTGGCGGCGCTTGCGCATACTTTAATACATTTTACTTATGTATGAGTACAAATGAATATTTTAACAGGCTTGATAGTTTATTTTCTTAGATTTAATATCTTAAAACAACATAATAATTTAAATTAATAGGAGTGGTTCTGAAGAGTATTTAAAGTATTTTTTTTATTAATTTACCAAAATAACATACTATAGCCAGATTTTTATTTATCATTAAAAATTATTAGAAAAAATATATAAGTAAAAAGTAATAAGTGTGATACACACTTATTACTTTTTACTTAGTTTCGGCCTAAACTAGGCCGAAACTAATCGAAATTTCACCATACTAGTAATGTTTTGTTCTAAGGGTAAAAGTGGGTACTAGATAAAAACTTGTAAGACTTTTTGCTTGGGGATTAAGAAAAGAAAACAATATTATTTAAATACACGCACGTTTTCTACACTCATAGCAGCCCCACATTAGGATTTTCTCCTGTGTCGTGAGTGCCATGGACATACAAACACGAATACACAAACACCCAGACCCAAAACAGAAATCTAAACTCATCATTCACATTTCTGCCTGGCCGGGAATTGAACCCGGGACCCACTGCGCGTCAGACCGGTATGCTGACCGTACCGCCACGCGGGTAGTCATGTAAATAAAACACTTACCTTCTCTCCCTCCTTTTTCTTTTCGAAGTGCTTGTCCCTTTGATGGTTCTGTATAAGGTCATCATCTTGACGAATTACACACAAAACACTGCACTATAAAAACACACTTTTTGTATTTTAAATCAACTGCACACTTTTTGAGCTTTTAATAATCGTGTAACTATGAACATGATAACTTCAGAAAATCACTTTTGTGGTAGATCTATCATTTTTCGCCACTTCAATTTACCTGAGAACAAAATATTAAAGTTAGTATTATTTATATGTAATATAAAAAACATCGAATACAAGAAATTTTTAAAGTTTTATTATCTTAACCTACGCAATTTTCCACACTGGATATTTTCATCAGTATATAGAAAAATCTCACAATATTTTTCACACTTTACTTTTTTACTATCTAAAAGTATATAAACATTAATTAGTATAATAATTTTATTTATAAAAATACATTAAGTAACTTTAAGGAAATCAAAGAGGTGTTGGTACCGTATTTGTCGTTCTAAGGTATTACTTAATGTACTGCAACATCGAGCCGTCGGTGTCGGTGGTAGCTGGTCAAACAAGCCCTACCACTTTAACAATTGGAGCACAATTCCTTCATGTATATCTATAGCTTAAATTTGAATTTACCAGCCATGAAAATTTATTAGCGTTTTCAAAACTGCCGATACTTACGATTACTATTACTACCTACTATTATAACTACGGATAGCGATTATTTATACTATTTATATTATAATAATAACATACATATTATAAAAAAATATGTTTCGCGCGTCCTGTAGGTTCATCTTCTGTATATTTAAAAGGCAATTCCGACTCACTGACTTATATATCAACGCACAGCCGAAACGACTGTACCTAGAAACTTGAAATTTGGTACAGAAGTTCCTTTTATGGTGTAAGTGAGCAATAAGAAAGGATTTTTAGAATTTCAACCCCTAAGGGGGTTAAATGGGAGTTATAAGCTTGTTAAATATTTTTGCAAAAATACACTATGGGAGGACTGAGAAAGTTTCTTAAATTATAAATGTAAACGAAGGTAGTAACTCGAATAATATTTGGAGTTTATAATAAATATTCATACCATAAAGTTACTATAAAGGAATTAAATCGCGGTTGCTACTCCAATTTTACATGAAAATTCCAAATACTTATTTTGTTATAAAATACTGTTATAGATAAACCTTCTTCTTATTTCTTAAATATTTTTAGTGTAAGTTAACAGGTATGATTGCAGTTTAGATCACTTTCGCCCACCCATTGTTGTCCAACTACTGGGCACGAGCCTTCTTCCCCAGATAGAAAGGTCAAAAGTAAATATATATATTTTAAGTCCACCGCGCTGGTCAAGTGCGAATTAATAGACTTCACACATCTGTGAGAACTTTTTTTTAATAAACTCTTAGGTGTGTAGGCTTCTTCACTATGATTCTTCACCGAAAAGCATTGATATTTAATTTAGCTGAGTTTCAACCAGTAGGCTGACCATTATTATTGAACTTTTAACAATTAACATATACAGATTTTCAACATAGACATAAATTAAAACAACATATGTAGATATACCTGCAAGTAATTTAATATTATCATCATTGTACATGAAGGCGTGTTCATTTGTCATCTACTCACTAGAGGGCGGCGGTAGGTAGCTCAACCGGTCCGGTGTCCCACTAACCGAATGCCTTCAACAATATTCAATTAGCATAACACTAAGCTCAGTTCGGTAATGTCGAGGGAAATTTGACCTTCCTACTTTCCTTATCGTTGGAATGTTTCAAGTTTATTTATCACAGACGCGCTTTTCTTCCGTAGGCATAACAGTTGTTTTCTTCTACTTTCTTATTTTTTTTAGTAAAAACAAGTTTACAGAATTACATTTTGGTCACCACCGTTTTACATTCCTGTCTAATAATTCAATGGTTGTGTTAACAATCGTTGCGTGCTGGGTTAAATGGCATGGTAAGGGAGACATATTTATCCGAGACATTCCAATTTCAGAGGTACCAATGCATCCATGGCCAATCTTTGGTAAGATTCTAATGTATGCCGGCTGAATAGTATTTGCGGCGAACATCCTAGTTTTCGGGAGTAGCAACGCATCTGCGATCGAATTCAAATAGAACATCTGTTCTGTATGACTTTGCTAACAGATGTCCAGGGGCGTCAATGACCACTTACCATCAGGTGTACTGCATGCTCGTTTGGTACTTATCTGTTATATATTACTTGCACACCTATGTCATAAATATAAATGTAATATACATGTTTCATTAAAACGTACGTTAAATAATTAAAAAGACGTTTTTTTCTATTAACTATAATGAAACTGGACACATAGTTATTTAAATTAAGACGATTTTATATCGTCCTAATTCAAATAACTATGTGTCCCATCTGTAAACAAGACTATAATATATTAAAATAAATGTTTAGGAAAATAAACAAACGTTATGTACGTTTGTTTATTTTCCTAAACATTTAACCAATAACCAAAATAAATAAGAACAAATCAAAACATAGATTGAATTACATCGCACCTTCCTCACAATAGATCTTCATCACCATTGGGACATCGGAATCGGTCTGCATATCCGATAGAACTCGCTTTTCCCTAATAAAATATTCATGATGGCGACCACATGAGGCTAACCGACAACTATAATTAGTTCAGCGCCGATGCCGGCCGTCTATGCAGAGTTGGCGCTAATAACGTCATTACAATCTTATGTAGAATACGTCGTAGATAGTTTATGTATAATAAAAAAAAAAAATTAAAAATCGGTCCATTCGGTCCATTCGGAAAAATCGGTGAACAAACATAAAAAAAATACATACAATAGAACATAGAACCACCTCCTTTTCGAAGTCGGTTAAAAATAAAGCGAAAAACATGTGGAACATGGTAGAAAGTGGTTACTATACCCTAATTTTCTCTGAGCCCTACAAGTTATAACAATCTTATCCTTACTTTTCACTGTGAAAAATAAAATATTGCGATAAATTAGGAAAAAGTTGTTCCAAAAATGTGTCTGAAGTAAATTGCATCCGATCACGAGGTACTTTAACAATCTTTTTTCATTCTTAGAGGAGAGTTATTCTCAAAAATGAAACAGTAATTTTATAGTGTATATTCAGTAAGATCTTACATCAATTTGAATTTCTTAATTACTTTAAAATGTAAATGTTGAATGATGAAAATTGTTGTTATTATAAGTATATTTCCTAAATTTGGTCATCACATCGTGGTAATATTACATCAAGAAATAACCTCCTTTTTATAATTCATATTTACACAGCATAACCTAAGACCTAACCTCTCCTGACTTTATAAATCTGATCAAATAACGTTTATCGAAACTCTGAACGCGCAATATCAAAAGCGAAATTATTACAAAAGCAAACATAATATAGGCAAATTATTTTCATCCATTTAACATCTTTTGAAGTCCACTGCTGGACACAAACTGTCTCTAACGGGGATTTTTGCCAATAGACACTACGCTTACATACACAGGAAGATCCTCTGGATTTTGTCCCTTAGTCGCCTCTTACGGTATCCACGGCAAGATAATAAGAGGTACTATTCAAGACCAACACAACGCCTATTAATTATTTATTATTTCTTATTTATATAATGTAATATTATAAGTAGTTAGACAAACAATAATATAATCTTTAAATAAATAAACGCTTTCACACTCATAGCCCCACACTATATAATTTTTCGTGCGTACCATGGACACACACAGAAGAATACACAACACCCAGACCCGGAACAGAATCTAAACTCATCATTCAGATGACTGTTTACTGAGGATCGAACCCGGAATCCTCTGCGTGTTAGAATGGTGTGGTGACCGCTCCGCCACGGAGGTCGTCAGTCTATTTATAGAGTGTGCGAAACAAAGCTATTCTGGAGCGAGCTTTCTTCTCTGATATTAAGGGATTACTATGATCAAAGTGTTCTAAAAAATATCCATAAACAGAATCTTTTATCAGGTAGCCCGTCTCTATCTGAAGCCTGAAGTAAGAGTCGTACTTTGTTATCAGATGTATTAACTACTCCTGCGATGATGAAATGTCCAAACAAAATCAATTTTTATCAGGTAGCCGTCTGTTTTCTGACTAGCCTTAGGGAGCAAGTACATACATACATATTAAGAACAAACAGGTACATTATTTTGTAAAGTATCCATATACCTTTGATTAGATAAATGTCAAGTATTTATACGTATCTATATGCCATTAACCCAAGAACCATTTTCATTGACCTCTCGCATATATGATTGCGCCTACTACAGAGACTTTAATAAATTATAGCCTATTATTTTCTTCGTCATCTATTAACAAATTCATTTTTGAAGTTCTTTAGGCGCGTAATTCACTAGGTAACTCTTGTAGGGTGAAAAAAATCATTAAACTCGTGTCATCTTTACCGATCGCTTTCCGTGGCCTCCGTGGCCTATACTCAGTGACGTATACCTTCGTGCGTAATTTTGTAAGTTTTCACTTTCATGAGCGGTCCTCATTGACTGCCTTTTTTCCAATAGTGATTCCTAAAGATTGTCGTATAAATAACACGCTATCTCTTTAACTTTATAATGCTAAGTGTAGATATTTTTGCAAATATTATAATCGTGTGTAAAAATTGCAGGTATGTGATCACAGTATTTAGTTTTGAAATCAGTCAAACCTCGGGGCTGGAACGTTTAGCTCAAATTGAATGTTTCGAAATAGGTACCTACTGCGAAACCGGTATGTTTGGGATTTGTACGCACTCAGTCCTTATATCTAAGTACGAGCAATATCATTTTTAACTGTAAAAAGTCAATTTTAAACGACCATAATCATTACACATTTTTATTTTATCTGTAATTTATTCAATATATCAGACGTAAATTAAGTTATGATTTATCACTACCTGATATTTGTACAGATAAATATTTGAAAGAAAGAAGAAGAGCAGCAAACGAGCAAGCAGCCTACCTGATGGTAAGTGGTTACTGCCGCCCATGGACATCTGTAAGCAACTTCATATAAAACAGGGGTTCTATATGAAGCCTATCACAGATGCGTTGTGGTGTGGTTGATGTGGTTCTATCACCTGGCAAATGAACATTTACCTTATTCTCAATAAATATACGTTACTCTTCGATCGACTTATATCAGGAAAGTGTCGATTAAAAAGCAATAAGCACCTATTATTCCAATTATTGGCATTATTTTCATGATCAATTTAACATCGGTAACACTAGAACACTTTTTTTGGTTCTTGTTGGTTATTTAAGTAGATATGTCGCAAGTATCGCACATCAATCAATAATGCCAATACTCATCAAACCTGTACTTAAAATTGTATTATCGATTTTACAAAGAAGACAGTTAAATTGGTTGCAAAACCCACAATTGCAACAAGGAAAACATATAGTGAAGATCGCACATGAATTATTAAATGATCAAGATCTTTAAAGTATCTCGGAATGCGGTTAAATAACAAGACATTATTTCAAAAAGCAAAAAAACTAGAACGCGTAATTAACACCAGAAAAGATGTAAATAAAATGTCATTTGCATGATTTGGAAGTTTTGATCGTTTTTACTTTAATTTCAGTTAATTCTGATGTTTGCAAAGACAGACAAATCTATACAACACTTATTACTATAGCATAGGCATGGTACTACTACCGTGGCATAGGTATTGATCCATCGTTAAATATGCAGAGCGTGCCAATGTTATTTGTATATGCACGTAGATGAACTTTATCACAAAAATAAGACATACATTTTTTTAAATTAAAACATATATATAATAATGTTTTAATAAAAAATATATACCAGAACGATATAATACGTATAGCTGATGATCCGAAAACCAAAAAATATACGCTTTTAACGTCATTACCTGTGCGGTGCAAGCCTCAGTGTTGATAAATAAAAACAAATGTACATGTATTATTCTATAAAGATACGAAATTTCGTTGCATACTAGAACGACATTTGCTGAAATTTACTTAATGCTGACGCTGGCAACTCCACGACAATATTTCAGTATGGATTTAGTATCCATACTGAAATATTGTATAGACTCGAGTTATAATTATTACGAATAAATCTCTTGCAAACAATTTAACTATAATGACTAATCGCTATCCGAAACGACCCAGAATTTCGCGTATTCAAATCATTCAGTGTAAACTGGTTTCAATACGAAGTGCATATTCGCACAAGAATTACCAAAATTACGTCTGCATTGATGCAATGCGGTGAGTAAGATGTTTCGCAATAGAAAGTCTGGTAAGAGCTTGACTCAGGGTCCGAAACAAACGCAATCACTCCGCGGTATCGGTGTGAACTGGTTTCTATACCTAAGTACGAGTACATTGAGACAACTATGAACTATTTGACGAAGAAACATTAACAGGAATAAGAGAAAATCTTTTAGGCTTCAAGTTTCTAACGATCCAATTTGCGAAACGGTCACCATTCTTATACGAAGTGGAATTCGGGTGTGATAATATATGTCTAACATATGTATATTATCTAAAAAATAAACGTAGATTCTCAGTTTTGAGTATGCGTAAATTAGACATTGAGTGTTTTCATGGCATGTTTTGTACCACACCTGTGGACTGCGGATCCATTGATCGGACTGTTTTGGGGCATTTTCTATCTTATTGGCCTGGCGACTTGAACAAACCGACGGAACAGTTTCAAATAATTTACGATAAAAAATTACAATATTTTTTTTTACATGTACGAATATAAGTACACAGTATGACAGACAATTCGAAAGTCGAGTAGAAGAGGTTCTCTTATTTCAGAAAATTTTAATTACGAGTACATTATTAATTTCACGTTTTGTTGAAATTAAGTCTACCTAGTTATGAAGTTATACCGCCCCCTTGAAGGTCATTCAAGTATAATTATGATTTACATCGAGCAACGGGGGCCAGAACTTGAAAACGTTTTCAAAATAAAAATCTCTTTATGATTAAATATTGCGTTCATGAACTGACTGTTCGCTCAATTTCTTCTTTAATACCTTAATTTTTAGAGTAAATTCAAACTAATAAGCGGTTTCAAAATTATAATATCTAGGTATTCTAATTTCCATTCATGGAATAAGCACGAGAACTCCAGTTGACTATTTAAGGAGGAATATCTATTTATGATCTCAGTCCTGTAACGCTTCACGCTACTTTATAATTCCGTTCACACATCGAACTTATTTATTGAAAACTAACAAATAGACAATCAGGGTCACTGACCATGAACAACTATATCCATCCTATGTACATCAAACAATAACGAATTTTATGTACAAGCCGTCCTACGTACACGATTCTTAGTACAATCGTGAAGGAGTGTCGAAAGCAATAAAGGCCAAGTTACTATGCCACGATTAATATGCGGATGACGTTTGGGCATCCTGACTCCCTGATTCGAATATATTCAATGACAATAATATCTTGGACTATCCGAAGTATAAAGCTGAATGAAGTAAAAGGTCACAATAATCTGGCAATTGGTTATGCCTCAGTTGCATCATGCCAAAGGAAATGAAGTTCGAAATTGTAAGAGGCTTAGGATGTTACGATTGATTTGCCATCCTACTATTACGTGTTTTGTACCTAATTTAATTAAACAGGAATTTGATTATCATGTATGTACATTATGATTAAATTCTTTGTCGAAAAAAATATTTCCATAATGCATCAACAAAGTTACTAATCCATCAAATCAATCATGTACATAATAAAATTAAAATGTGCATATAATTTGCTTAATATTAAGTATTTCCTTAACTATATAATACGATGATTTTTAAAGTGAATAAATAGTTGAAAGAATGTGTTTGCGATCATTTTAGTTTTCTTGACCTTTTTTTCGATCATGATACAAAGGAATTCCCATTTTCATTGCTAATAAAAACTTGCACGCAAAAGACATGACTCATCAAGACAAACTCATCGTTTCATTGTGATAAAATCTATTTGTAAAAACCGTTCAGCCATAATAGTCTAATGAAATGTGACACTATACTTTGTTCACGTTATTACCATTATAAGATAGACACATTTCATAGAGTGAAATCGTCGTAATAAATGTATTATACCATCAAAGGATGCCTTACTTTGCCGCAGATTAGGGCTAGCAACATTCTGTTTTCTTCGTATTAAAAGTCTTTGCCCGAATTATTTGTTCTGTTTTAGTAAGACATAAATAATCTTATCCAAGGTGCAAATTGGTTTACTACATTAAACAAGAAAGAAAAGAACAAATGGTAAACGGCTCTAAACATCTTTTCGCAAAGATTAATAGATAGATTCTTGACTAAATAATTTTTAATGCCATATGCCCCTAACTTAGTTATCTCTAGCGCAAAATTACTCCATAAGTAAGTCCTAATTCCCCTAAAAACAAAAATCTCCCATTACCTGATAAGATCAAGCAACAAGGCAAAACATCCCAAAACAATGTTCACGGTGATCACCGTAACAACGTAATTTCGCTTTCGACACAAGTATAGAAGATCGGTAATGCGCGAACATATGGCAAATAAATCGCCGGCATTTCGTTAGCCCCATTACGCGTACGGTCCGCAAAACCGTATATAGAAATACCGGTTCATAATTCGGTAGAGCTGGTCACTTAAACGATGATGTTAGGCTTTTAAAATAAACGCTAATCGACATGCAGCAAGGTTATCGAGTTTTATTAAGTAGGCTTTGAAATAAATGGGATAAAACGATGCTACGAGTGAAAACTGATTCTAGGACTTATCACGAAGGAATCTGTGTAAGTTTAGAACAAATAACTTAACGTTTAAAATGTAATACAAACTAATGATTTTAATTCTCTACTGCTTATTTTATAGCATTAAAAATAATTACTCGTTCTAAAGTAGAAACACATAGAAAACAATATGCACTTCAACGTTTACAAATGACTGTAGATATTAATCCATCTTAATATAGAGGAATATCGATACCTATATATATCATTCTATTATAATATAATATAAAATATAATACGAATATTTTTGCTTCCGACGGTACAAAACATCCCGTTGGTCACTTTCGATGTTCCTTGCGCAATTCACATCAGCATCCGATGACATTCCATTCATGATTTTCGATTCGCCATTTTTTTGCAATTACACCGCGCTGTTGCTAAGCTTTGTTTTCGCTATTGTATTGTATGACTATTCATTGAAAAATCGAAAGAGTAGAGAGTTTAGCATTGTATTGAATTCATTGACAATTTTACACCGAGAGAGTTCAAAGTTTAATTGCTATTTATAAAAGCACTTTAATATGAGCAACAACGCATCATTTTAATATTAAGTACGCAATATATGTCATATATGCGCGAATAGTTGCCCTTTACTCCTGTGTGATAATGATTTCTTTTTTTGTATAAGTCCAATAAAAATTGATTTAGCCATTTTTAATGTTATTTAATTGAGACGTGTCTATACTTGTATAATACAGCCAAAGTGAAATTTATCTTATTTATTTTTTCAATTTATTTAAAATTCAAAATTAATCAGTTTATATGAATCGGTAGTATGAGAATACATGCATTTAACCTTCAACATGACACATACTATGTATTTCGAAAATCACTTCTGTATTTGTTTGACCTCAATCGTATTTGTTGAAGGCGTCAACCAACCTCAGTGGGCAAACGCAAAGAAGTATTGGACCACAGTTAAACAAATGTATGTTCAATTCACAGTGTGACTATATGCTGTCACAAGCGTTATAGAACATAAAAAACATGAGATTGAAGTAGCGAACGATCATGCAGTCCATTTAACGGTAAGACGGTTTTTTCAGGTGGTAGAGCCAGTGTTCGACCGGGGAGTTCCCGCCGCCACACCAATTTCTTGCATGAAATATTTTTTCGTTACGTTGGGAGAGTGTGGTTGCCGGCTCACTTGTATATGAGGC
>DWNE01006697.1:0-12857 GCA_018249875.1 Cecropterus toxeus
GAGGTAGATCGTGTAGGGGCGCGATCCCCTTTAAGTGTGAATGCGGCCCGCCCTCTGCACGGCCATACATTGAACGTGCGAGTCGGACCACAAACTCCTCGATCGTCTCGATCTTGAGGTCGCGCCCCACCACGTCGTTCCTGGCGTAGCGACCGGCCCCTGCGATTTCTCGTAAGGCCTGGTTCTGCTGCACCTGAAGACGTCGGCGGTTCGACCCAGCGTTTGGGTATGGAACCACTATCATTAAAACGACTGCATAGTGCGCGTACCGTTGGCGCGGCGGTCGGGCGCGGAGTGGTGCGAGCGCACGTGCTCGCGCAGCACCACGCGCTGGTTGAACGCGCGCGGGCACACCGCGCACGCGTACGGCTTCTCACCTGACACACAACATTATACATATATTTATATCTATTGGTGTTGTCTATGGGTCAGGATATTCTACAGTCTTACATATTTTATTATTCAAACATGATATGAGAGATTTTATGCCTCCCGTATTCTAAGACTAATAAAGTTATAATTAATGTTATTATACTTTTATTTTAGAGCAAAAATAAAGACAAAATGCTTTGTATTGATACTAAATTCAAAAATAGGTTTTTTGTATTTACACTTTTACTCAACCATGTAGTTACTTCTTTTACCTGAATTATACCTTACAGGCTTTTAATATATATTATTATACTGATTTGTATAATAGATTATAAGTGAAAATTGAACGCATGTCTCACTCCGTACTTTATATTACTAGGAAATCATACCGGTGTGTATCCGTTCGTGTTTGCGTAGAGTACCACCATCCGCGAAGGCCTTCCAGCAGAAGCGACACGCGTACGGCCGCTCGCCGGTGTGGATTCGCACGTGGATTTGCTGCGAGCTACGCGAACCGAACACCTTGCCTGCACATAAAGAACACAACTATGTAGATGTGTTATATCTCGTGTAAAGTTTTTGATAAGAAAAACATTTTTGGGCACGGGTTTAGAACTTGACTTATCTACGGTTTAGGTTTAGATTAATGCATATTGACATAATCCACACACATATAGATGCGCACGCGCACGCACTCATGCAGCTGCACACAGCTTTGAACGATGATGTGTGACTATTGAAGCAAGTAATCTTTAATTCCTAATAAGCACATAAATTGGGAAATAGAGATGCGGAAAAAACTAAAGACCAGATAGATACAACATGATGAATTTCATACCACTAGGCTAATCATTAAAACTAATTTAGTTGTCTTACAGGTAATTTTAAAGTAATAACAATAAAATAATTACCACATTCTTTACATGGAAATTGCCTAGAACTACTTGATGATGTATTATTCCGTCCTCTTGACATTCTTTTTAACCTGAAAAAGAATAATGCAAACATCATCAAAATTTATAACATGTTAGTTGATGGGTAATTTCGTTTTTGTCTGTTTGTATGAGCTCTTTATTTTCTCATGCTGGCGTTTTTTTTATTTATATAGAAGTAGCAAATAAGCATCCAGTCCATCAGATGGTTTGAGGCTACCACCGCCCATGAACATCTATATTTAGCCCTAAAAATTCTGTTAGGGGTTGGGAGAAGAGGCGCTGAGGATGACAGGTGCCCATTAGAACTTACAACACCTTAGAATAGTAATATCATGATTAATGCACCCTTCAAACCGTAACACGCTTAATACTGCTATTATAAGACAGAAATAAGTGTTGCGGTGGTGCCTTCGGCATCGAACCACGAAAGGTGTTATCAACTTCGATGCGTCTTCGAAAGGTTTTCTACTGCTCGCAACTACTCCACGCCGTCATAAGCGCTAGAGTCAAAAACACAATTCATAGTTTGTGTGGCATACACCTCGCACGCGTGCTCCTGCTCCTACGTGTTCGTACTGTTTTGCCGCACGTCATAGACACCAGCGAGCTACATCGTGTGGCGTGTGTACCTGGAGGGTGCGGGGCGCGGGTTGTCCGCGTGCCGCTCGGCGTGCCCCTCCGCGTGCGCGAGCAGCTGCAACGCGTCCGGACACGTCTCGCCGCACACCTCGCACGCGTGCTCCTGCTCCCATGTGCTGGTGCTGTCGTGCCGCTTGTAGCTGCCAAACGTACAAATTAATATTAATAACGCTTTCTATATTCTCATGACCTAATACTGTTTTTTTTTTTGTATTGAAATATCTGTTTACCTGGGAATTTCTAATAAGATTGACATCCTACTTGAAGTTGGTTATGGATGTATTGTTCACCTTGAATACTAACATCCCCCTTCCCTTTGCTTGCAAAAATAGGTGAAGCTGTGGTGCCTCAGACATCGGACCACAGACGAATCTACCATCTTTAAGTGTAAGTGTAAAAATTACTTTACTTCTACAGAACAATTTCTATAGAAGAAATCCATATAATATGTTGCTTCACCTGTGCGCGGCGGCGACGTGTCGCCGCAGCAGGTCCGGCCGCTGGAAGGCCACGCCGCAGTCCACGCAGAACAGCTCGGGGCCGCGCACGGTGTCGAACACGGCGCGCTCCCGCTCGCGCTCGCTGCCGCTGTGCGCCGCCGGCGACAGCTGGAAGTCCATGTCGTCGCCTAATAATTCATATTCGTTCACTTTAAAATGTGTTATGTGGATGTATTCAAAACGAAATGATATTTTGAAACGTTGTCAGAATAGGGAGTTCCAAAATAAATGTACATGCAAGGTGATGCATAATTATCTTCATTAAATAAGGCACACACATTACTGACAGTTGTTTGATGTCGTGTCTTCAATGAATCTAATAACAATATGGACCTTCTTATATAGGTGTCGTTGTACACGAAACGATATTATTTATACGATTTGGTATCGTTGCTTAGGCTTATTTTTTATTATTTTTTTATCTTCTTTAATTTTGTTTTATTCATATTGGATGACAATTAATCCAAATTAGAGATATAATGAAAATTTCAAGACTCTAGCTCATCAGGATGTGTGTTAAATGGTGATCAAATTTCAATCGATCAATGAAATTGTGGTAAAATATACAAGTTACATCATCCGAGTCGGAGGCGAGTGAATCAAACGGTAGTAAAATATTCAACTAACATCACCTGCGTCGGAGGCGGTTCAATAATACCGTGTCAAGATAAGTAAGTTACGTCACCCGAGTCGGAGGCGGTGTAGTCGGTGTCGCGGCGGCGCGAGCGCGGCGGCGCGTGCGGGTGGCGCTGCGCGGCGTGCGCGGCGAGCGCCTCGCGCGACCAGCACAGCTCGCCGCACTCGCCGCACTCCACCGGCGAGTCGCCGCCGTGCACCTGAACCAATATATCTTATTTAGCGTTGCTTCTTAATAATACACATGCGCAACATAATATATGTATATCTACATAATATATCTACTAAAATATAAAATGTAATAATACTCGTAGCGAAAACGTCTATAAATGTAACTTTTGCCAAAATGTTTTATAACGAAATTGTAAGAACAATGGCGTTTTATCGGCAAATTTTCAGTTTTTCTAAAAGTTTCTAATCGAAATAAAACGAGATCTATCGACAGATCTCCATCCTAGAAAAACTAAAATTTATCAAAACATCTCTGGTCTTGTAACAATTTTGGAAGAAGCCGATTTGGCAAAAATCAAACTTATATTCTGCATACTGCGGGCATACTGGATAAAACAACAGTAACTGATTTCTGATGAGACCAGCTTTTCCTGAGATCTCAACAAACACTGCGACATTAACTATAAAACAAAAGCCGGCATACTCTAGAGTACGATTGCAGCGCCTTCTCCCGCGCGAAGCCGACGCCGCAGTGGCGACACACGAAGGGGCGCAAAAGGCTCGGCAGGCGACGGAGGAGCAAACCCTAGAGCGAGACTGCAGCGGCTTCTATTTGGGGACAGCGACATAAAACAAACGGCCTACCCTAGCGTGCAACTGCAGCGCCTTCCTCGCGAAGCCGACGCCGTAGTGGCGGTACACGAAGGGTCGCAAGCGGAGGTGCATACCATAGAGTGAGACTGCAGCGCCATCTCTATGTGGCGACAACGACATAAAACCAAGCGGCCTACCCTAGAGTGCGACTGCAGCGCCTTCTCCCTCGCGAAGCCGACGCCGCAATGACGGCACACGAAGGGGCGCGAGGGGTCGGCGGGCGGCGGCGGCGGCGAGGGCGGCGGCGGCGACGGTGACGGCGGCGGCCGCGCCGGCGAGCGCGCGCGCCGCGACCACTGCTGCGTGCGCGCCGACGTCATGTTCTCCCACACGCCGTTCTGGGAACGTTTATATGTTTTTAATAGACTTCCCAAAGCAAAAAGGTTGTATATTCGTCACTTTTTTATCGTTATGGACTTTATTATCATACTTCTTACTAATATGATAAAGGCGAAAGTTTGTGTTTGTATGAGTGTATGTTACTATTTCGCGCAAAAATTACTGATTGAATTTCGCTGGAATCCACAGACACACCTGCACAAACACAGACGGTTTATGACATGGATTAACACATGGAATACTCGATACTGTGGTAGACGTGAACGAAGTGGGCAAACATCACAAAAGTTTGTTTTGTTATGTATATATGTTAAGGATCCGGGAGATATTTGATCTCCTTGAGAATGGTCCAGGTAAAGAGGGTACTCCTCGACGCCCGGTCATCCTCGCCCAACCGCCCTAATGTCTATTTAGACGTAGCGTTTCGAGAGCCGGAAAGTACGTCCTCCCAACATACATTGATTGCTTGATGCTTTTATTTTTCAACAAAAACGCACCTGTGACCAACCTTTGATAATAAATAACATTATTTTTACCTCAACAGGTTCAGAATTCTTTTTCCGTCGTCCCCTCTTTTTCTTTGGTTTAACTACTTGGCTGTTATCAATAACATCATCTGGAAAAAGAAAAACAATCACAATCATGTACAAACATAAATAGGGATTACATAAGGATATTTTCTTAATAAAGATATCGTTTCTTGTTACATGTCGAGGTCTCCACTCTATCTGTACTTTAAAATGTTTTTTCATTGCTAATATCAAACATATAAGTATTACTTACATTATAGCATATCAATCCTAAAATTCGCAATATAAATCAAACTTCTTTCTTCAATAAGTCAAAATCCTAAAGAAAATCTCGAACATATTTCGAGTTATATTCAAGCTTTCTCTTTGCAAAAAATTAAGAGGCCTATATTATTATGAATTACTACATAAAAATTATAGGGGAAGGAGGTCTTATGAGTAGTCACTAAGTGGGAGAGGGGGTGGGTTTCAATACTCATCAAAAATAAGACACGTGGTTTTAGTGCGTTCCCTAATCAAAATAAGAATATTCCATTAAATCCCTCACCGTATTCAACGGGCTCGGGGTCGTCCGGGACGTACGCGTGCACCTTGAGGTGGTTCATGAGGTCGCACTTGCGCACGTAGCGCACGCCGCACAGGTTGCACGCGTGCGGCCGGTCGTTCTGGTGCGCGACCATGTGGTTCATCAGCGCCGCCTTCTTGCGGAACCGCCGCGAGCAGAAGTCGCACGGCCACGGCCTCATCGCCGTGTACTCGTCCTGGTGGATGACATGTGCTTTAATTAGGATTTCATAGCCAAAGAGTAAAAACGGTTACCTATTACTAACACTCCGCTGTCTATCTATCACCAAGCTGCATCTTATGAACTGTGATAGCCATCTGTGTAAATTACAGCTGTCTACGTTGTAATTTTCACAGATGATGTATTTCTGTTGGCGCTATATTAACAAATACTAAAAACAGAATAAAATAGGTATTTAAAAGGAGTTCCTCTACAATAAACGTGAAGTTTTTGCCGTTTTTTATAGATAATGGTACCCTTAGTGCGCGAGTCCAACTGGCATTTGGCCAGTTTCAATTATATTTTTTCATGGTGTGAGTGAATGATGAATATTATGGTAGTAGTAATCCATAGTTGCACCAACATTTAAAGAAATGTAACATTACTTTACATTATTATAACTTAAGATGAATTCAGCAAAAAAAATCATAAAGTAGAAAGACAAACAGACAGACAAAAATACTAACAATCTAGGTAAATGTATATAAAAAACCCCTAATTTAAATTATCGGTGTACATATATGAAGTTAATTAGGTACCTGATCCGTTGGCAATGGGACGTCAATATCATTTTCTATCTTAATACCTGTCACCGGATTAGATAAATGTTCCAAAGGCACTTCCACTCTGAAATAAATGAAAATTTTAATTAATAAGTACTATGATTAGTAACATAAAAACATTTGTAACGGATAAGTAATAAGTATGTAGTTATAGTATAATTAGGAATCCCATTATAGAACATTTCTAATCATTTGTAATCTATTCACACAACTCCACTTAGTGATAACTTGAATTAATTGATAAGAAGTAAATAAAAGGTTTTGCTGGAATTACGTAGCTTTCTTGTGTAGCAAATCTTTAATTTTAACAAAAAAAATCAATAAACGACATCACTTGATAAAAAAGGTTGTCTTGGAAATAACTTTAGTTAGGATAATTTGTAAGGAGGTTTAAAGCCATACAATTGTAATTGTAGGCTTATCTGGCTATTGTTTTATGAATTGGCCATATGCTAAAAATACAATCAACCAATAGAGCTAGAAGGCTTCCACAGACAATGAATCACAAACATACTATAGGACAAGTAATAGAAAAATATAAAGAGTACAGTTCAAAAAACTAACAAAGATTGTAAACTTTCACCCTAGAAATTACATTGTCTTAACAAAAATTACAAAACAAGAAACAAAATAAGAAAGAAACGAAAAAAAAAACAACATACAAAATAAAAAAACAGTATAAGAAACAAAATAAAAAAGTCTAAATAAATACCATAATTTACCTTTCCTGACCACCTGGCATAACCCAATCATCGGTGATGACTTCCTCCGTCACACACTCAACCTTCAGGTCATCAGCCAACTCTGTGCTATCAGTATAACTAACTACATCTTGTGATAAGTACATTAGATTTTCTGCAGCCATTTGATCTGTATCTATCATTTCTTCAGAAGTCTGTGTAAGAGACAAAATTTTAATGATCAAAATATGACTTTAGTATGTACAAGAAATGAATTAAAAAATGAAATAATTTTGTTAACAGAAAATTTACAGTTGTATTTACAAATAAGCTATATTTTAATTGCTGATAAGTACTCAATATTTCATTTCAGTACTTTAATCAGCTAATTATTTCTGTATGCATTTTAATGGAAAAACTCTAACAAGATAATCATGAATTTTATATACATCGCTTACATCAAAAAAAAAAAAACTCACATGCATTATTACTTGATATTAATAGCATTCCGGGATCAGGAACAGAGGTAGCTTATAATTAATGCTAAAAGTACCTGCATTATATATACAATGTCCTAACTTTAATGTGTATGTTAACTTTAATTGAAATAACCAAGTTCTAAAACACATTCATAAACTTGCCACATAGACATTTGTAGACAGAATGCAGGTGCTGTCTTACAATCTATTTAAGGCAGGGTTTCTCAAAGTGGGGTATGCATTCCACTAGGTGTACACTGAGTCACCATTAAGTCATAGGGGGTACACAATAAAGTTTACATAATGATCCAGACCCCCTGCAGGTTATAAAATACCTTATTTGTTCTAATGCTAAACACATGTATCTATTGCTTTTTTGTATTACTCAAAGAAAATACATATCAATAGCCAGTTTTTGAGGGGTTTGCTGTGGGCTTGAAACTCTAATAGGGGTACGTGGAAGAATAAGTTTGAGAAACCCTGATCTAAAGAGATCTGAGCCATCTTTGTTAAAAAAAATTGCATACCATGTTCGAATAGGATACTGATTGCACATTATCAAGGCCACATATCACTTCAGATGCCACTACACCAACAGTGTGCTAAAAATAATAAAAATAAAAATTATGGGAAAATTAGCAATGAAAAATGAGAACACATTAAATTATTTAAATTACTGTGCACATCAATAGACACACTAGTGCCACTATATGGGATTTCCTTTCACTTGTTAGTCTCGGACCTAAAGTCTTAAGCAACATACTCATTTTATGCCATATGGAAAAAGTAATGGACTAATTTTCCAATTCCAAAAAAAAAATGGGTACATCAATATAGCTAAGTATTTGTTTATATACATATTTCGTATGTATGTATGATACATTTAGCTAAATGTTTAGAGGATATTGAATATATTGAATTTCAGCTACCAAACTGACTTAAACGAAATATAAATGCATATAACTCTCTAAGTCATTTAAGACTGTGTATAATTTAACCGTATTTATATGAAACTAGCTGTGCCTTGAGGTTTTATCTGCTACTACATAAAAAAAACCAAACATAGCATGATGTTATGTAGCCTATAGCCTTTACAATAAATTGACAATACAACATAAAAATATTTTTTCAATTTTAAACAGTACTACCTGAGATTGGTGTGTTCAACTAAACAAACAAACACTTCAGCTTTATAATATTAGTATACATAATTTGAATTACCTTAACTTCCACTTCCTCCCCCCAATGAAGAGTAAACTCTTCAGCATCACCCTCCATTCTGCCACTTTACATTTCAGGCATCAGATATTAATTTGTTATCTATACATTTTTATGTTGATCTGTATAAAAAAATAAAACATTTTTTACAATTCTATTATATCCTACATAGGTGCACAAACTAATAAAGTTTATCAACCACTTCAGATTAATTAATAATGCACAACTTAACAGAAGTCTGGTTATTTTTCTAAGTAAAATGCATAATTAAGCACTAATTAATTATACATATGTTTTCAATAATGTCTTTTAAAGTAAAATGAAAAGGTATTTCAATGTTTAATGTAAGTTCATAATGATTAGTGTAAGCACCATGGGCACGAAATATTTCAATCGCAGCTGAGCCACTCCTGTCATTAATTTCCCATACATCTTACTTCAAATCAAAACATCAACATAACCTTAATAAACAAACATCAAGATATTTAACAATTAACATGAACTATTATAGTTATTTCCATTTTTTCGCTACGAATTGTTTAGTCATCCGAAGCACAAAAGGTAAATACGGACGTAAAGGCGAAACAAAAATGGTGTCAAGTCTCTAGTCTCGAAAATGAATATTAGGTTATACGTCAAAAGAAAAGGTTAGAGATCTAAACAAACTTTAAATTTTACGACAATAAAAAATATATACTCAAATTATAATAGAAATTGTGTTTTTATATTGCGGATTGAAAAGATTTACCTGATTATCGAATCCACATCCTATATCTATACGTTTACATGACGCAATCACAGAACTTAGCAGTGTAGTTTATGAGGAGCGAACACAAAATAAGTAAGCTTAAACTATCGAGCAATGATCTTAAATCTCACCAAAAAAATCTTTTTGTTGCTAGGCATTTATAAATGAAGCTTTCAGAGCGATAACAGTCTGAATATTTTGATGTTTGGTTATTAGGCAAATGGCTATCTTGCAAACTCCGTTTCCAAAATTAATTCATAAGAAATTCTATTCTATTTGACTCCACAGATACACAATAGAGATTGGAAAAAAAACTAAGTAATATATAATCTTTTTGAATTATTAACAATAGAAATGACTCTGTAAATACTAAATTAAACCAAATTTATGATATGTTTCTTTCAAATTTTATAAAAAAAGAAATGTAATCATGTAATTAAATGTGAAAAAGTAAAATATTATTATATTATTAAGGTACGTGTACAACTCAAGCGGGCTATAATAACATTATGATTTAAACATTGTAACGCTGAACGCAGCAGTGGAAGTCCTTCAAAGTTAAACCGTAACATAGAATCATCTATATTTTCTTGTTCTTATACAATACTTGTTTTGTCTTTAATGTCAGATTTATAATAAAGTAATAAAGATATACAATCAATAAAAAAGAAACAATAAAAAAAGATTACACATCAAAAATAACATTATAAGTGCATTTGATTGCCGCATTATCTGACATGGAATCATGAATCAATGCATTGTAGTTTTGTAGATTCGCCCTTCTCCTTAAAGGTAATAAGTGGGAGTTCACGCAAAGAATTCCCCGATACTTTACGTGTACGTGTCGTATGCATGTGTGTAGGTGTCGTATATATATGTGTGACTGTGTGTGGATGTTTGTGATTATATGAATGTAACTGTATTTACTTCTGAGCGAAAAACTCCTTCAGGTCTAGACATTTAGGCAAAATTAAAAAAAAAATACCACGACGGTTAAATTAAATTAAAAAAAAAGATTAAAATAATTAAAATTCCCCTGACTATTTGGTACTTAAAGACGGCAATAACATATTGAACTTCCCATGAAGTTTTATAAATAATCTAATAAAATTCGTTAGGGGCTGCTATTACTATTTTAATTTTCAATATAAATATTGTCCACAAAATCATAAAAGGAAAAACTGAGGATGTATTCTAACAATCTCAATATTCTAGCCAAAGTAGTGGCCAAAGTGGTGAACAGTTCCCAACGAATTTTCATAGATTTGCCGTTTTTTAGCTCCCTCCGGATTAAAAAATGACGAAAAAACATTACGTGATCGTCTCCTGCTTTGGTTACTGAATTTCATAAGTATCAAATTTTTATTTAAACATTTTAGTCAGGCAGTTATGATGTGAAAAATTCTATAGTAATACACCCACATTTTCGTCTCTGTAAAACTGTTATGCCAACCTAATATGAACAAGCACAGATATTTAAGTGGTTGGAGGCTTCTTTTGCTATGTTATCTGCAGAAAAATGACATTGACATGGGAAGAGATGGCCGCAAATTAATTAAGTTAGGCTTGAAAGCGTAAGCCAAAGCCGTAAAAACATTTTAAATAAAAGACATTGACATACTGTCAGATTAGTCGATGTGTATAAATGTCAAATTCGAGTATAACTCAATTTTTAATAGTTTGGAAACTTTGGAATTTCATTTTGATAACTTTAACTGGTGAAATTTATAAGTACGTGGACCACGTAAATTGCAAGGATGGCTACAGAGTTAAAAGAGCTCTGCCAGCTATTGTTTCCAAATTCAAATACAGGTAATATATATTCATCAGATGTTTTGTTCATCCAATTGAAATGACTTAGATTTCCGTGTTACAATAAAAAGCTATTACGATGAAGTTCTTGTACTGTATTGTACTTGATAATGGAACCCTTCGTGATTCGACACGCAAGGCACCACTGCCGCTACGAATATTTGTTTATAATAGCTGCATTGCATGCTTATTTGAAAGGTGTGTAATGGAGAGATATAGAAGTACTAGCTACGTTTTCATACGCTACTACAGAAGAAAAAAATAACAAACAAACATGGCTCGATGTTATATTGTCTATAGCTTTCGTCAATTAATAGAATATTCCTGAGATTAGCGCATACAACCAAGTAAACAAAGTTTTCAGATTTATAATACTGGTATAGATTTGAACTTAGTCCATAATGACTGTAAAATATTTAATAACTACAGACATGTTGCAGGAGTCCAACTCCATTTGGAGTTCATTATAGATGGCCAGAATTGTCCCCTACCACACCTTTCCACTTAATATGAGGTGAACGGCACAATCCTGCTTCCTTTAGTCAATTGTCTGTGCTTCATTGAGTCTATGCTTAACTGATTGGTTGGCTGATAATAATTTATTATTCCTTTCTAGAAAATGCAGAGTATTTCAGCGATGTTACTGATTACATCAAAAAATTGGGATCTCAAAACTGGGAGCACATCCGCAAGGAGCCCGAGAGGTTGACTGAAGAAATGAGCCACCTCACAGAACAAACCCAGGACCTAGCGTTTACTAACTACAAAACATTTGTGGAAACGGCGGAGATTTCTCAAACTATCATGAAGGATTTGGGGAAATCCAAAAACTCAGTAGCAACTGTTTTAGACACAATGCCCAGCTTTGTAGAGGAATGCGAGAGTTTCTCTCAAATGGCTGGGAATATTATTCAAGAGAAAAAGTAAGAAATGTATTGAATGGAAATAGTATGAATATTTATTAGTCAAAATAGACAACACATTTCTAATTTAGTACTTCTATGTATTAATATAGTTATACTTTTCAAAAATACAGCTTAAGTTTGAAAAATTTGGACTTATCAATATTTCAGTGTGCTAATATCTCATATAAATATTATTTAGGATGTGGAACAATCATGTAAAGTCATGAAATTGTATATTCTATATACACAATTTCAGTATTTTACATTATTGTTCCACTATGGTAGGAAATAGTCCAAGAACATTATAGGCCAAATCAAAATTTACTGGATGTTTAAATCTAAAATACTTAAATGTAATACTTCTACTAACTTTCAGACGATTCAGCAGTGTTCGCAACCAAAGTGATAAACTTTTAGAGCTTTTGGAATTACCTTCCCTGATGCGAGAGGCACTCAATGCTGAAGATTATGAGAGTGCTTTGGACATTTTCACGTTTGTTCGCAACCTATCCAAAAGATACTCGGAGATACCTATTATACAGGTGTGATGTTTTGAAGAATACATTTTTGGATCACTAACAGATTAAAATTTTTCATGGATTCTTCTGATTTTGATATTTTGCATTATTTAAAGATTGCAGTGTTTTTTATGTCTCGCAGCAAATCACGAGTACTGCAGGTAGTCATTGTCAAACCATTATTGTCCCATTGCTGGGTACGGGTCTTCTCTCAGAATGAGAGAGTTTTAAACCATAGTCCACCGCAATGGCCAAGTGCGAATTGGTAGACTTGACACACCGTTGAGAACTCTTTTTTTTTTTGTAGAGAACTCTCAGATGTGCAGGTTTCCTCACGATGTTTTCCTTCACCGCAAAGCAGTGATAATTAAATT
>DWNE01006698.1:0-12856 GCA_018249875.1 Cecropterus toxeus
GTATTCGTCTTTGTGTGTCCATGGCACCCACGACACAGGAGAAAATCCTAGTGTGGGGCTATGAGTGTAAAAAGCGTGTGTTTTTATTGAACACTGGTATTATATTTTTAAGTACATGTAGATTTTTAAAGTGAGACCCACTTTTCGCAGTGAAAGAGAAGCGATTGAATATGGTGTCTTATATGGCTTCACGCAACACTGAAGTCTGAAGCGGGGAAATAACGAAACGCGTACATGAAAGCGTATTCGCCTGCAATATTAGTGCACCCACTGCACTCGTAGATCGTAGGGGTGTCAACCGTTTATTCAGCACATGTTAAAGCATTTGACGAAGTCTTGAAAGTTTTAAATATTGGTTTGAAATCATTTAAGAACAGGTAACAATATTCAACACTAGCTGTACCACCCACGGTTTAGCAGGGAAAATAAATAGTGTATTAACAGTAATAATAATAACTATACAATTTTTAACTTAAAAAGTTATGTACTATATAAAGATCTCCATACATTATCCGCGAATTCATTTTTATCGATTTTCTTGCAGTAAATCCAGGATTCCAGGATGTCTGCTAACTCCATACCAAATTTAATCAAAATCGCTCCAGCCGTTTAGACCTAAAGAAGTAACAAACATACATACTCACAAACTTCCGCCTTTATAATATTAGTGTGATTATAGAAGGTCGCTGAAATTATCTTTTGTATCCTGGAGCACATTTTTAATGACGATTTTTTTTATTTATAAACAAGTAGTGGTTATAGTAGTAGTTGACAATATAAACAACACTATGATGTGCTATGGTGTGATAAGGGAGACATGTTTATGTAAGATGTTCCAAATTTTTGACCAGATCTAGTAACTTATGAAATCTTATCTGGGATTGATGTCTACATGCAGGTCAGTGGTTACTTACCATAAAATGGCTTGCAAACTCGTTTACTATATGTATATCACAAAAAAACACGGATGATATACATATAATGTGACTTTTCGTGATTTTGTACAATTATGATATTAGGGTAAATGTGTGTTATTAAAGTATGTTGGTATTTCTTTCCATATCCTGTTTTTTTAATTTGATCATGCCAACCCTATTATATCGTATCAAGTTTCCTACGAACGTACCGCGTTATTCCGGGCTCACAAGAGGCCAGTGATTCAAGCATGGATAGCAAGATAATGTGAAACGTCCCATTGCTCTATTTTACCATAGCAGATATCAATTTACGCCGTGCTTTAACGTTCCCAAATTCTGGTATCAGACTTTTCAAGCCACTTCTATTTATATAAAGTCCTGCAAGCTAGCTAAGATTGCTATCTCATATTTACTATGAAAAGAACGACGAGAAGCAAATTTACTTTACTTTGAAAATTCTTTATATAAATTTAAAGATTGCATGGCTTCGCAGTAAACTCGTGGGACACTGCAATAAAGAGTTTAAATAAGGTAATTTATATAAGGCAATTTTTTTATGTCTCACTGCTGTACATGACTTTGCTCTTTCAAGTGAGGGAGCCCTAAAGCCCTACAACTCTTATCTAAAACTGCCTACTTGTATCTTGCGTTTTCAAGTGCATAACGTTTTCGAAAAGGGTTAGAACCTGCCATCTAATGATAAGACCGACGTGTACATTTCTAACTAAATACTAAGTTAAACTCGCACTAAGTTTGGGTATAAGTTGCGAAGTCTAAGTCCTAACTGTGTACACGCTCCAGGACGAGTTCCCGTTGTATTGCCTCACAACTATGTCAAAGAGTAGAGCAGTAACAAGGTAACTGCGACAAATTGGAAAAGTGACATCCTTTACTGAATCGCGACTGAACTGCTTAAGTAAATTCTTTCTATAGTCTCTAAGTTTTATAGGTAGTAAATACATTGACTTCATACAGATACAATTCACTACTTCGTATGCCTGTCTGGGGATTGAAAGTGGAACTTCTGCATGATCAGAGATTAGTAACTTAGTTCACATTGCAGATTGTAACTAGGAATGAAATGTACCGAATAGTATTAAATGGGAAAGAAATTACGAGACAAAGTAATAGTATAATGAAATGAAACCTCTTTATTTTATATAAGAAGCACTATGGAAGCACTTGCAAATTGTCAGTTACAATATCTTCCTATCACGATTATACACATAATACTACATAATAGGTACGTACGGAATATAAGAAAGAGGGCAGAAACAATACACGCTTACAAACTACATGATCATTTTGTACTTTATGTAATGAAGAAAAAACAAAGTCACTAACTTATTCATCAGAGCCAGCCACATCCTGATCGAATTTAATTAGACCTAAAATTATTTTCGGATATCTTACCCAATTACGGATGCTTCTGCAGAAAATCCATCAAATGTAAAATTATATTTCAATTTTTTTTAACCCAAGTCAGAATGCCAGTCTACCTGATAGAAAGTGATCACTGCCATCCCTGGACATCTCTAAGAAACTTCACACAGAATAAAGGTTCTATCTAAAGTCGATCACAAATGCGTTGTTACTACCGATGACTAAAATCGTCCCCTCATATGGAACTGAAACGGCAACCACACTCTTCCACCGAAACACAAGAACGGCGTCACGCTAGATCGTTCTGTCTTGCAAAATTGATAAATTCTCGGTATTAAATAAGAATTAAACATTGATCATTCATGAACCAAGTGTGTATCGCGCCTCATTAGCTACCACTGTTATTGACAATGTTGCGGTAATTGTACTTCCTTCCAAGTTGGCGCGACTCGTGGCATGGAAACTGTCAATGGAGCCAGTAAATAGTTAACTGCGAGAAATTAGCGACGCGGAAGCTCGAACATTTGTTACGTGATCTCATTATTTTAACAACTACATTTTTGAAATCATTAACGATATTTAATGTTATTAAATAATAATTCAGT
This sequence comes from Cecropterus toxeus, assembly GCA_018249875.1. NCBI lineage: Eukaryota > Metazoa > Arthropoda > Insecta > Lepidoptera > Hesperiidae > Cecropterus > Cecropterus toxeus. Next base: position 2,906 of record DWNE01006698.1, read on the forward strand.
ATTTTCGGGTAGTACACTAATCGAGAGGCTTTCTTCAGCGGAATTTTCTCTAAGTACTTAATTGAAATTAACATTACTATTTTATTTTTATTTACTTGAGTTCACTCATGGCACTTAATTGTGAATGATAATTGGAAAAACAGCATATTTTATAAGTAGATTTATGACAACTCATCAAGAGATTGCATCAAGAGATCGTCAAACATATTATTTGTTTCGATGGTGATGGAAATAACTACATATTATCTGTAACCCATTTGATTACAAGGCACATGCACATGAGTGATAATGACAAATCGGTAGTCTTCGTGAGCTGAAAATACTAAACACTACAACTATTTTAACGGCAAAATGCTTTAATACTGGTCCATTATGTTTTATTTCGCATATACCTGCCTGCCAACCGTTGTTCTATACCTGGTTCCTATTATACTTAGACGATATTCATAGCCCACTTAACATTCAGCTAAATATTTAATCAAAGTAATCTAACAACAATTATCAATACGCACAATCATTTAATATAAATGATTACGTTACAATATTGTCATGATGGAATTCAAACCATATTATTGTCACCAACAGATACAATTTATGCCGTGTAACCGTATATTTAAATACGCCATTTATTATATCGAATATTCTGGCACCGAATTGAATTCGCAAATAGGAATATTAAAAGCAATTCGCAATTCGCGATGTCACAATGGCTGATACGTCGGAATGCGAATTTATTAATTTCGACGCAAATAAATCCTCAAATTGCTCAATAGAACACAAATGTAGGACAGACAAACGTACGTCGGATGCTTTGGCGTCGCACTTAGTTTGAGCGCAACTTTTATTTCAATTCGCCATGTTATTTTGTTACTTAGCTCTGGCGGAAACCTATTACGGAGGAACGAAAAGTAGGTATTACTTAGAGATACTAAATTGGTATTTTATATTTGAAACGATAAAATGTTTATTCTTAGACGAAAAAATAAAGTTTTCCTGAACAAACCGTACCGTAAAAGTATTAAAATCCAATTAAATAAAAATCATAAAACAAAGTATAATAAGCTGGTGTTTTCCTCAGAGTAGTAGACAACAACAATAATAATCTCCACGAAGTAGTAATTCAAATTAATTAATATTTATCTTAAACTTGTTCTAATATTATGTAAAACTTTGACCGGTAGATAAATATCAAATGATTGTGGATAAGCTAATTTAAATTAAAGATGAAGCTGCTGTCGAGTGAATAGGGGATTTACTCTGATTGATTCCACACATTCATCAAAGCCGTATACATTCGCCTCATATCCATTCATTTGGATGACAATCGTAAAATAAATTCTTTCAATATATTTGCTATGTATATATGTTTTGACTACTATGCGTAGTCGCGTTCGCTTTTCATGAAGAGTTGAGTTTTAATGCTGACCGTTTGCTGCAGATTTTATGATGATATGATGTTATTAACTAAATCATAAAAGGATATAAACGCAGGCAAGCAAGGTGTTGCCCATTCTAGTTAAAATATTCCAAACTTCGCCCAACACATGTACATATGTTTGAAACTTTGTACTTAATAACAACGACTGATTGTGGTGTCTAGCTTTGTTATTAAGACGGCAGTCGTAAATGACATGACAAAAAATATCAGTTCTTAAAAACTTTCTACAATAAAGTATACAAAACGTCACCAAAATTTTGGAATATGGTCTACATTATGAAGCTTAGGAACGAAAATAAATGAAAAATACGTAGAGACTTCGAAGTATTTATACTTTGACATATACATTTGGTTTGCAATTTTATATCTCGTCATGATATTTTCTAGAATATCCTTCGAATTTCTGCATTCCGATTTCTAATAACATACATAAGTATATCAATTTAAATACTTCAAACAATCTTCACTGATTTCATGACGTTGGCCCAATAGATCATATGACTGTATATAGTATTGGCATTTTCCGAACAGAGTTATCCTAAGATTTTCAAGATCGAATTATCCAAATCGAATTCCAACTTTTAGCGATTTCGCGAAAGTTCCCAATAATACAGTCTTTCTCTATTGTTCTTTTGATTCCACTGCTCGCCTTGAGTATGGCTTGATTCGATTCCAGACTAGCACTTCTGGTGATTGTGTTACTGTATGATGTCAAAAGTTCTTTAAGTTTAACATTCTGTATGATCAGGGATGTTTTTTTATTTTTATAAGATTGTAATAGCAAACGAGCATGTTGTTGTCAGATTGTTAGTCACTCTTGGATATATTTAGGACATTTAGTTTCTATCTGAGGTAAATTGCAGATATGTTGCTACTCCTGACGACGAAGATATTCACTTTATATATATAAGTGAGCTAGCATCCACATCGTCATGCTCAAATATATATAAAATGGTAACCACACTTTTCTACCGAGATGCAAGACCTGGTTCACGTTAAAAAAAGTAGATTGCAAAGATAATTTACAGATATGAAAGATAAACATAAACTTTGAATTCTAGAAACTAATGATGGGTTAACCTTAGTGTTAAAAGATGTAAATAACCAATCAATGGTCAAATTTATTAAAAATAATGCCTAGTAATTGAATGATAATGTTATTTCTCCGCTATGTTTCTCTCGTTTATCTAATTTGTAAGCAATACTGCTCTGAACAATTCGTACCCACAATTTACGAGTAGATCCTGTCTAGATAATCTAATCATTGGTCTTACGCAATGCGATTGACATTCACAAACTGTTTTGTCCCCTTTCTAGATTCCCGATCATTCCATCCAATTTCTTTCAGTCGAGTCATTCTTCCCGTCCCCTGTCGCACCGTGTCCACAGCCTCATCCTATATTTACAACTTGAAAAATCGTCTAACCCAGCTGTCCGGCTGGATCTAACTCAGGGAATTGGAACTAAATCTCGTCTTTTCTCTCCTAAGCCCCGTTGTTTGTGCAATCGTGACGAATAGTTGCGTGGTCACCTTATTTGATAGTTTTGTTATATATCTTAAATAAAAGGGTAGGCTTACCTTTTTGTTAAAAGGATTTATGTTTTTTTATCCAAGAGAGCAAAAAATTACCTGACATCGATCAAAATCTACTGATTGACATGGAAATGTTTGAGGTAATTAAACAAAGTCTTAGTAAATATACTCCAATGTATTTGTAAGATTGAAGCAGCAAACAAGCACGTAGTCCACCTAATGACAAGTGGAGTCTTCCGCCCATGGACATTCATAAACAACTTTATACAAAATAGGGCTCTGAAGTCAATCACAGATGCGTTAGTACTCCCGAAGAAAAGATGGTCGTCTCACATGAAAGTGAATCAGCAACCACACCCTTCCACCGAAATGTAGGAACTGCTTCACGCTAGAAATAGGGGTCAGTGGTATCTCCCGGTCGAACTACGTTCTACTACCTTCCAAATGTGTGCAATTATTTTCGAAAGATGCACCGAACAAAGAGGTTGACGTTGCATACGTCATCGTTATCCTCAGCGCAATGCAATTACTATTCGCTGTTAATCTGACGGGAATATTATTCGTGCTCGAGTGCAGTCAAGTACATCCAGCTAGGGTTGCCAAAACTTACGTATCAAGTTACATTTCTAACAAAGAATGTACTGAAGGGTACTTGAAGCTAATGTTATGAATTAAAAGAGATACTAACATTACTCATCAACTGCTTCTAATCTTAAAATAACCTCTAGTCCTGTTTGAAATGTTGAGCTATCGTTACCTTACCTTTTAAATCGCTATATAAAAGCTGCTCTTGAAACACTCATTAATTTCTTAGTTAAATAGCAAGAACTTAGACAGAATTTCTTAGTAAGTATTTTTCTTCTCTTTAATGGTACCTTGAATCTATAATTGTCACCAATCCTCTTTGGGAATTATCTTCGTTATTTTACATTTAAACCTTCCGTTTGTCATAGAATCCAATTCAGTCTATGTCATCGAACTTTGCAGCATTTTTACAAAATTCTAATTAGGCAGCTTTGGAAATTGGATAACTTCCTGGTGACCTGCCAACCCTAACCAGCGGTTTACGTAACTCGACGTTAAGTAAACGCCACGCCGGGATGCTTAGCCACTAATTGCAAGACAGCATAACAGATGTAGCTGACGGAGGAAACAACCGAAATCGGATCCGAATTGTGGCTTTAAGTTTTTGTTGCACATGTTACTATATTAGTAACTTATATAGCATTTCAATCCATATTGAAAATATCTCCTATAAGTTTAATGTATAAATGAATAAAATGTATGTTTTGTCTATTATGAAGTGAACATTTTCCAAGTTAATGTTATTTGCCTGTTGGTCTGTCAGTTCTGTATACAACTATTATATTGCAACGTTGATATTTGCAACATTTTGCAACAATCTTGAAACTATAAAAGGTTTAAAATCTTGGTTTGAGCTCAGGATAACTGGATGGGGATATTTCTGACGCTATCTTGTTCGTAACACAGATAAGGGAACCTTATTTTTACGAGGTATTCTTATTGTATGTAACAGGGTCACAATTTAGTTCCACAATTCCCTAAAAGGTCTTCAAGATTTACTTCTCTACATAAAATAAATATACAAAATTATGTGCGACTTTCAAAATAATTAACCTATCAATTTCATATAACAACATTATACCTACACTATATTATTTATAAACAGGTACCAAAGGTAACTGTCGGCCACAACTGAGGAAGTCGGGGAGAAACGCGCTTGATGACTGCAATTAACAATAACGATTGGCTCAATTAATCTTCCCCGACCTCCCCTCATTTCTAGGTAATTATTATGTGTGTACTGTACGCATGTGGACATTTCTTTTTCTTATTCCTGCAATTTATCAAAGTGGCACGAAAAAAAAAATATTTCTTAGTAAATCATAATTATGTTATTGTCATATGGTTTTCGGCGCGATTAGTTTTAGGCACAGATTTTTCTAAGGAATGATCATGGAGACATTATTCTGTGTTTTTCCGGTTTGTAAATTCATCCAATCTGTAGGGGACTGCCAGGTCGGAATTTAAGTTGAGCGCTATATATTCTAAATGGAGCCACTCATCTTAAAGAGTAACGTTTGAGGAAGATTGATAAAATTTATTATTGACATGAAAACGTCTTATAAATCGATGAACATCGGCTGCACGTACGAAAAAGTGTTACGTTCCGCCTGAGTCAGAGTGCAAGCGAGAGCGCGGAAAAAATATTTGAATTAATTAAGTTATTTTTATAAGAATGAAGTAACAAACGAACATGCAGCCCACATGATGGTAAGTGGTTACTGCCACCCATGGACCTGGTTAGCAACTTCAAATAGAACAGGGGTATTCTATCTGAAGTCAATCACAGATGCGTTGCTACTCCAGAGGATTAAGATGGTCGCCTCATATACAGAGTGAGCCGGCAACCACACCCTTCCATCGAAATGCTCGAACTGCTTCACGCTAGAAATATGTAGGTGTTGCGGTAGTACTTTCCCAGTCGAACTACATTGGTTCTACCACCTGGATATAGAGTATTATACAAAATAATGATAATTCAGTGATAATAATAATATAATTCAATTCATAAAGTACGCAATTTGTCGTCAATGTTTCGTTACGAAGTTATCACGTAAAACTATCGTCCGTGACCCGACTTTACAGAACCAATTTTTTCAGATTTCCTCAATGGTGAGTCTCGTACAAAACACTTGACAAACGGCTAAATAAACAAGAGTCTTTAACTTACTGAACTTAACCAAAACAAAACCGAGTACGGTAAAGTTCTACAGTTCTCCGATATGCGGTTCAACTTACTAAGGTCAACTTAATAAGGGAGATAAAACATCAATATTTCGCTAGATCATGACAACGGAACTATATCCTACCAGTATATGAGCGCCCACTTCGGAACTGTTTACTGTGTATGTCTATATACTGAACGGGCAAACTCAGCATAATGAAATGATGACTATACGCAAATGTCTCAACAGCTTGAGAAAATATTAGAAAACATTGTTAGAACATGGTTGCACTCAATTTCCCTGAGATTCCAATATTAGATCCTAAACCTCTTCATTTTTTGAATCCGATTAAAATATGAAAATTGATTCAGAAACTATTATCACACTAATATTATAAAGGCGAAAGTTTGTGAGTGTGTATGTTTGTTACTTCTTCACGTCTAAACGGCTGGAGCGATTTTAATTAAATTTGGTAGGGAGTTAGCTGACACCCTGGATTAACATATAGGCTACGTTTTACTGCGGGCAAACATCTTATTTCAATGGGATCAAAATGAATTCGCGGATAATATATGGGGAACTTTGTACATAACTTTTTAAGTGTTAATGTGAATAGCTATTATATCTACTGTTATAACACAATTTATTTTCCCTAATAAACCGCGGGTAACACCGCGGGGCACAGCTAGTACAAAATATAATCCAATTCAGTCGCTAATATGCGGAGCAGTCCTCAATAACAAGACAAGAGGCTTGAGACAATCAACACTTAGCAAGACGATCTTGGTATTCCGGTAGCAACACTGCAAACAGTTCTAAACTGAACATTATACAACATTGTTGTAAACAAACCACGAACCGGTAACTATAGTGTTAGCATTCCTTCCGCCTATAGGACAATACGGGTTAGCTATTAAATGCTCAAACTAGGCCGATTGAATTCTATGAAACATGTTAGATCAACCAATTTATATTACTAAACTATTTGAATGTTATTTTAGTTGTAGCTGTAAAGGTTTTACATTCAAAGTTTGATTTATTATTATTATTTCATTACTACTGAATTACTGAAACAGCTTACGAACTGTGAGCAACTCAATGTAAAACAAATCCCATCTGAAGCCACAAATAATAAGAAGTTACAAATGCGCTACCACTCCTGAGGACACAGGAGGTCGTATAAAGGCAGTCAGATTAATGCACAAGCCTCCCAACGAAACGCAAGTACTGCTTCACACACACATATGGTCACTGCACAATATGGTCAATATTGTTTCCCGTTTTCTCAACTTATTGCTACTTGCTATACTATTTACTATATTTACTTTCGCTAAATATTTACTATATTGCTACTCTGTTTAGCGTAGTAGTACAATTTCAAAACTTTTCTCATTCTACGAGGATACGCAAGCTAAACGGTGGCAGAAAAATGGGTTCACGGTAATAACGGTGATCATGTTTTGTACAGGTGTTATGTAAAACTCTGTAGGTTTCATCTCTCGCTTATATCTTTCATCGTATACGATTTTCCAGAAATTAGACCACAGCAAAGTTATGTCAACCGCTGACTTCCAGGATTGCAAGACATGCTCTTCGATTCCCAATTAATTTATAGCATTAAGTCTTTCTTGGCTTTAGTTATTCCCGGAAACTAAACCTGCTCTTGACTATTTGAATATTATTAGATATCTGGTCGAGGCACCGCGTTTGGTGTTTAAAGTTGTTTATAAAAACTCAGATATTTTTCGTAATACGCAAGTTTTCTATCGTCTACTACTATTTAAAAAATATATAATTTTAAACTAATAAATATTTTCACGGAAATAATCTATTTTAATATTTAATGGGTATTCACTGTATTTTTTTCTTAATTTCCTTTTGCCGATATTTCGACCCAGTTGCACGGATCGTGGTTATAGCATAGCTGCGATGACGGAGAGAAAAAGTTGACAAACTCTAGTGGTTTTAACTATCTACACTACATGTAGTTAATTTTTCTTTTGAGGTTTCACATCATGACACATGACACAAATTACATCCGTATTTTATTAAAAGCTCCAGTAAACGGTGCCATTGATTGGTCATTTATTCTGTCGTCATTATGATAAACACCAAATTGTTTTATGAATCTTTGTGTCATCAAATCTATTTTCGTTACAGAACTGCAGACCAATTTAAAATATTAATCGCATAAAACATTTTATATCGTAATACTGCCAGTAATATCCACGAAAGCAATTTCATTTAAATAAGAAACGGTCGATTAAAGTTATTAGAAATAAAATTGGATTGAAATGATAGATAACTCTGAATGAAGTTCTGATTACTTGATAAATTCTACTACATTTTTATTCTTTCATCTTTTTATTTGAATATAAAATGATTTAAATTCTGAAGTTTATTGTTAGGATTCACTGAATTAAAAATTATCCAGTAGGTTATTCCAGTTCAGGCTGGATCCTAAAGACATATTATTTAACTAAGCCGTTAACTACTACAAGAGTTGTATCATTAGCTAACAACTTTGGCCAACTTACTGTCCACACTTATCCAATTTACTACGAGTAGCTTGTGGTTTTCCAAACTTGCCATTGCCTCAAATAAACGTTCATTAAACGCAAGTTTAGATCCCTCAACAACAAGGTGGTCGTGCCAGAGCATTTTTTATTATTAATGTAGTCAACAAGCACATTACTTGTTCATTTTTGAGTGACTTCTGTGGCTCATGGATTTCTGTAATCAATGCTAAGTAACAGCAGCACTCCATGAAATAATTGGCAGATGTTATCTCAAATTTAGACTATTTCCCTTACTAAACGAGTATCGCCTACCTAAATATTTTTAAGCTTTATTACAGAAACAAAAATAGAGTACAAAAATTGTTTTAACAAACAAATTCATTTCAAAGAGCACAAGTTCTAATTTGTCCGTAATATTTATAATAAAGTTTGAAGAAAAGTATACGAGTAGAAATACTTAAAACATTACAAGTACAAATATTTTTATAATATAACATTATCGTAGCTGAACAGAAAATAATAAGCTCCAGAGTAGCCAAGTACAAGTTTAAGCCGGGCATGTTGCTACGGTAATTGTAGTGAACAAACGGAATTAGTTTTAAATTAGGATTCCTAGAGAACAATTGAACAATGGCGAAGTTTGTGCTGGAGCTAATTTCCGAGAATTACAAGGTTTACAGTACAGATGGGAGAGTGTAGTGGTTTAAAACCTTACTCTGAGGATCTGAACTTTGGATCCCAGGCGTATATCTCTGATTTGTTAAAAGTCTTATGTGCATATTATAAATAAATTATCACTTGCTGTTTTGGTAAAGAACATATCGTCATTAAGAACTGTAATAGGAACCTGACAATTCCTTGGAAAAAAATAATGTTTGGCAATAATCGATCACTCCACACACAGCAGTGGGACATTAACGGGTTAATGACGAAACAAGATAAAAAAATCAAACATGGAATTCCTCGAAAGTTGAAAGAAACGATAATTTTTTTCTTCAATGCTTACTTAAATTACTTGTATTCATCACCCTTAATCATATATATTAAATCAAATTAAATCATATATAATAAAACTCCACCACATGATCCTAATAAAACCTGCCCGAAGGGTCACGTGCCTAGGCTTTCCACTCGCGTAATTTATCATAGCTTAACCCGGATCACCCTTTTTCGACGGATTAGCATAAGGTTTACTTTAAGCCGTTGATTGTTCTATTTTTATATTTTGGGTGGCCGTAACCGAAATATGTTGTAATCATGCAGAGACTGCCAAGTTTGAAATCCTGCCTGGGAGAAAATGAAATAATACGATAAATTAATATATCTGTTTCGTCGGTGAACTTATAAGTTTTTTATCATTAGACCGCGTATATCCTATCCATTGGCATCATAAAATATGTTAAATAATATTAAAGCCAAGAGCTAGAAATATAGCTCTTAGCGGATACTAAATAAAATAAAACACAAACATGACGGAGTGTCCTGACCAGAAATACACTAGGTATACACTTTAATTTATTACTCGTAGTAACACATTGACTACTTAATTAAATCATTTCTTCCTGGTGATTTTCGGGGCACTTGCCAATGCGCCTACCAACTAAGTACAGGCCCTGTACTTAGTTGGTAGGCGTTCCCAGGTGGTAGAACCAACGTAGTTCGACCGGGGAAGTACCACCGCCACACCTATTTCTAGCGTGAAGCAGTTCT
>DWNE01006699.1:0-12855 GCA_018249875.1 Cecropterus toxeus
CTCCTGTGTCGTGGGTGCCATGGACACACAAACACGAATACGCAAACACCCAGACCCAGAACAGAAATCTAAACTCACCATTGATATTTCTGCCTGGCCGGGAATCGAACCCGGGACCCATTGCGCGTCTGACCGGTATGGTAATCGATCAACCACGCGGGTCGTAGAAACAGTTCTAATGATACGTTATACGGCACTATCCGTCAAACTGATTAGGCTATAGCGTGCCAAAGAAATGAGCACACACACACACAGGCTTGAAAAACAATGCCCTCCTTCTGACACAGTCAGTAAAAAACGAAATTACAAAATATCTACAAACAAATATAATATAATGTATGATATTACTATCGAATATATACATTGAATACTGAAGAAAATAAACATTCAACATAAAGTATTGTATTTCATTGTTATTATGAGTTTAAATTGTTTAAACCTTGTAAGCACTGCTTGTAAGAAAGGGTACGGTGAGACATATGAGATCTACCAAAAAAATATTGACGAAATTGCGAAAAAATAATTGTCTCTACTGCGTATGAATATGTGACGGATCAGACACCGTAACGATTTGAAACGTTTTGGGTTTCGAGTTCAATCCTCGGCCGAACAGGTACCTGAGAGATGAATTTAGATTTGTGTTCTCTATGTGGTTGTTGATGTATTCGTTTGTGTGTCCATGGCACCCACCACACATGAAAAGGTACTAAGGTGGAGCTATGGGTATTGAAGAAATAATTATTTACCATCAGTTGCATGATCGTTTACTACTCTTAATAAATACTAAATTTATTAACAAATGCTTCACGTTGTTTCAGGAACGTGGTGGCTGGTCGCAGTGGAGTGAATGGTCGCTCTGTTCCCGAACGTGTGATGGCGGTGTGTCGCGACAGCTCAGAACTTGTTCTTCGCCTGCTGGTTGTCGAGGAGAGCCAGTTAGATACAAGATATGCAATACGCAGGTAAGTTTTCATCTATAGGTTTTTTTTTTGTTTTCGAGGGGTAATAACTACGGGTTATGTAGTATTCTTACACAATAACCCCTTTAGTTAACCGTTGGTGACCGTCCCCGACACTGTGAATAGAACTTCAGGCTCTTCAAAGGTACGCCTGTTTGTAGTCTTCTGAGTGCATTGCCCCGTCGGGCTCCACTCCGCTGAGCGTAGAATTCCACCACATCGCCTGTTGTTTACGGTGAAATGCGACCACACATACCGCTGGCCTTCCCAGGTTAGCTGATTGGGCGTTTGGGTGGTTACCCCGAAAGTCCCTTTTAGTTGCGCCTGACGACATGCAGGGGATACCGTAGCCCTCTTCTGATCCCAATACTACAAAACATTATTTTTAGTCCATTAGTTAAACAATTTTTTTGTTGTATATTAAAGTATATGAATTAATGAGGATCCACATAAGACAAATTAGATAGTTTGCTCAGCTAAAAATAAAAACCAAACAACACCAATCGGGTTGTGATGAATTGAACAACTGTCTCCCGACACCTTCAATTGTCTTCTTGACAGATCTCTAAATCAATCTCTAGGTCATAACCAACCCCTGAGAGTCGATATAGACTACGTTTGAAACAATAATTTAGATATTCACCTGGTGGAAATCCATCCTAAAACAATAGCGTCATACTAGTATTGTGTGTTTAACAAAACAGAACAGCACTAAACAAAGACACGTTCCAACACGTCCGCTGCGGTCACGCGCGTGATAATTGCTCCTCTTGTCACAGGCGCTACCAAACAAGTTTTGCGTATCTATTCGTGAATAGCTGGGACTATTCAAAAATATTTAACTGAGAACAGATAACAAATACAACACAGATATTAAACATATTTATATCTGTGTTGTTATAGGCATTGTATAAAATGGTGCAGACGGGAACAGTAAAAGGACAGAGAACGGACCAAAACTATAATTCTCGCTTCATGTAGCAACTCATAAAAACTATTGTATATTTTAATATTTTTAATTATTATAGTTCCTTTCCATTTAAGTGGGCGTCTTGTTATTATTATAATAATTTATTTAATTACGCTAGTAGACAATTTTCATGTCTCCAATTTTTGTAGACTCCCAGCCGAAATAATTTTGCATTTACAAATAAATTAATCACCCTTAAACGTTTTTGAGCGATTTCCAAATCAATTTAGAGGTCGTAATCAAACCTTGTCGGTAATCCATCCTCAGTAATGATGTGTTTAAAGCGAAACAGACTAGCAGTAAACAAAGACACGTTCCAACACGTCCGCAGCGGTCACGCGCGTGATAATTGCTTCTCTTGTCGCAGGCGCTTGCAAACATGTTCTGCGTATGTGAGCGAACTTGTCCTGCATACAAATGTTTACATAATAACATTTTAAATAAACTAACATTTTTGTCAATAAAATTTTATGGACAACTAGAAATAAGAAAGTAATATTTCGATGGACTGCGTGCTTGTAAAATGATTTTTACGTTTATTTCCTTTTACTGAAAACATTCTTAATATTTTTTGATCTTCTTTTTTATTTATATAACTATTTTGCTAAAAGGGCTCTATTTTTTATCGCTGTGTCAATTATGAGTTACTTTTTGTAGGTTATACTGTATAAACAGTTCTAATAACATGTTGGTGATAGTACTGCACTATGCTATTAATTCCAAAAACGAAATGAACGAAAAAGTAGCTTTTTTTACAAATCATACATTTCATCAGATTTCCAAAACTCTAAAAGGGCATTTGATTAAATTACCAACCAACATAAGCACAACACGGCGGGCTGAAACTTTGACCTGTCAGTTTGCGTCCCAGTTTATTTAATAAGCGCCAGGAACCCTCCACTGTGTAAATGGTTCCGTATTAAATGCTATTAAACAATTAATACTAACTTCTGAAAGGAGTTTGTGAAGCTATTAGGGGGAATATGATTATGGGTAATGGGTTCCGGAACCATACCATGTATCGCTTTTGTTGTGTTTACTATGTACTTTCCGCTATTTTTTTCGCTTTAGTTCGTAAACCCACTATTGTCCCACTGAGACGGGCCTATACAGTAGTCTAAAGCACTAACTAAATGCGTTTTGATGGACTTTACACAATTTTTTGTGCCTTATGTTAAATACGAAATTATCATGAAAACAAGAACTCGACTGCTAAAAGTGAAATTAGAAGTTGGGTACTTTTTATAATAATTTATCATTTACTTTAAAATATTTAACGTGCTGTACTATTGTTTTTTTTTACGTATATTACATGTAATAATTGACCAAATCTGAATAGAATTCACACATGGAGAGTTCAGTAAAACCAATTTTTATAATTTACTTATTTGACACAGTTAATGAATCGTGGTCACGGCTAAAATGCGGTGGTGGAGACAAACCGTTGACAAACACTAGTGGTAGATTAACCTATGTACCCTACGCCTAGTTTGTTTTTTATTTTTAGACATATTAAATTTCAATTAACTCCTTTGCATTATACAAACTAATGATAATTCAGTGATAATAATTCAATTCATAATTTTTTGCAATTTTTCATCAGTATTTTTTAACGTCATCTCATAAAACTATTCCCCGTAAAGCGACTTCATAAATAACCCACTTTTTTTGCAAATATATGCATCGTACAAACACGCGGACTTACATTTTTATTATATACAAAGATTAACGCCACGACATTGTTAACGTTAACGCCACAACTTTAATACATCTTGCAAAGTTACAGTTGACATTATTGTAATATTATCATTCTGTCGGCAGATGAGGGTTGAGTTCAGACACGCGAAGTTATTGACTTTAACTAAGTTGGAACGCCTTGTGTGCCGGTACATATACGAAAACTTCGTTCTATGCAACTGTAACGTTCATTTAAGGCACTTCTAGTAAACTGAAGAGTGCCTTAATAATATGTCGGTAGGAATAAAAGGCACCGAATACAAAATTTACATTTTGTGAAAATAAAATTTTGCAAGTGTTTGCATTTTAGGGAGTTTTTTAAATCGCTGTTAAAGGGATGTAAAATTTATATTTGTTATTTTCTAGCACTCAATTGTCGTATTATATTTTTGGACGATAGACTATATTATTAGAAGTAATTTTAAGTATTTAACTGAGTTTGACTTTCTTGTTGGTTCTGACAGTGTTATATGTATACAAACACCTAATGGACAAAAGAATCATCGTCAACCCATTATTATCCCACTGCTGAGCACGGGTCTTCTCTCAGAGAGAGAGAGAGAGAGAGAGTTTTAACCTATAGTCCACCGCGCTGGCCTAGTGCGAATTGGTAAACTTCACACACCTTTGAGAACTCTTTTTTACGAGAACTCTCAGATGTGCAGGTTTCCTCACGATGTTCTCCGTCACCGTGAAGCAGTGATAATTAATTAAATTTCTAATACGCACATAATTTTAGAAAAATCAGTGGTGCTTGCCTGGGATTCGAACCCCGGATCCTCATTGGACAAATGAATACTACATATCAAATAGTAAAACTAATATGTTTTTGACAAAATAATCAAGTAAAAGTACTATAATATATATAATTTAGAATGGTCTATTAACTAGCTTTCATTTGATACCCATATTGTCGCGATAGTAAAATAGTAGGCATTTTTTAATAATATGCCTATGTCACTCTACAAAATAAGGCGATTCTAATGATATGTCAAACGTTACAATCCGTCAAACTGTTTGGGCTGTAGCGCGTTAAAAAGAAATGGACATACATATAAACAAACATACATACATATTACATACGCTCAAAAAACGCTATCCTCCTTCTGACGAAGGTGACAAAAGACTATCACAACCTTGTACTTTAAATACATTTCCCTTCTCTCCAGGAAATCGCCGTTTACTGGTAAACAAAAAAGATTCTCACATATTCCTCGTCGCTCACAAATCAGGAACCTAATCACCCCGTGTTTCTTTGAGTAGGCAGTTTTGTATTTCCAACAACAAAGACCTTTGAAGTTATGTGACGTTCTCCAAATATTTTCATTCCTTCCGTTCATACTGTACTCGGTTGGCGAAATAATTTCCCTTTACGTGTTATCGTTTGGTTGGAACCAGCAAAATAGAGTGACTTGTTTTTTTGAAATTACCCCCTTTTATGTCATAGAAAGGGGTTTGGAATGAACTTATGTTAGATGTTTCTTTATTATATCCAAATAGTAAACGAACATGCACTCCACCTAATGGTAACTTACTACCGCCTATGGACATCTGTAAACTACTTTATATAGAACAGCGGTTCTATCTGAAGTCGATTACAAATGCGTTGCTACTCTACAGGACTGAATATCTCGTCATATATAACTGAGTCGGCAACCACACCCTTCCAACGAAACGCAAGAACTGCTTTACGCCAGAAATAGGTGTGGCGTTGGGACTTCCCCGGTCGAAGTTTGAACGGTGTACCTCGGTACACTGAACTACACCTGGAAAAAAAGACAATTTTACCTGAGGTTACAGATGCGTTTCGTCCCTTGACAACTAAGTTGTAACGCGACAGATAAGTACGTATCTTTCTATCGAAATAAATAGGATCTTGCGCCAAAACCTTACCAATCCCTGTGAGACGTAAAACATTATCAAAATTTTGCTTTATCTTGTAGAAAACGAAATTACATAAACTATAATATTGAGAAGATTCGAGACTTAGTAGCGCATCAAGTTGGTTAGATGTAGAGAATAACTGTTCTTACAAACAAACAAAAACAAAGTGTAAATGAAATAACATGAAAATCTAGTAATTAAATAATGAACATTGGCCAAATGCGAGATGGACTCGCGCATAAAGGTTTCCGTAACATTTCTTAAAAAAATCACGTCTGTTGTATGGGAGTTATATATTGTTTACAGAAGTACAGGCAGAATGAAAAAGACATCATGTGTTAAAAATTTAACTTTCTAGCTATTAAGGTTCATAAGACCTAGCCTGGTTTAGACAGACGGACGGTCGGACAGATAGTGTCACGTTATTATCCTTTGGGTACGGAACCATAAAAAGGTCTTATCACGTTGATGATGAAGTTTAACATGTCATTCTTTTCCAGCCATGCCGTGGCAACATCTCCCTGTTAGAAGAAGATATTTGGAGGGAACAGCAGTGCAGTGCTCATGATAACACGCCCTATGGTGGTGAGCTCTTCCACTGGAGGGCACACAGAGATGACGCTGAACCCTGCGCGCTGACCTGCAGAGGAACACCTCAACATTCTGGACAACGGCCAGAGCCGGTAAGTTATAGCAAAAACAGACCAAAGTTTCACTGATACGAAATTGCTGAATTAACTGTTTAGGTCTTATCGAATGAAGTATGAGAACATCATTACTATCCACTTAACAGCCTATAGAAATCCTCGGCTTGACTTACATTTGTCTTAGAAAGTATATATCAGTCTTTGCTTATGTCGTCCGCAGGAAGAGTTGCAGTTGTCCTGCAACTCATTGTTTTTATTAAGTAGGTATTACAAATAGAACAAATAAAATAAAAATTTGTCAGATCAACGTAAGGGCATTTAAAATTAAACAGAAAATAAGAACTCTGTTCTACTTGACGACTAATTCAAGCAGGGTTCCGTCTCAGACTAGGAAAGAACGTCATTTAAGTAGCAAGTAAGTCTACTTTACCATACAATGAAACCTAAATAACATTAAATACAGGCAGGAAGAGCAGTGATGCTTTGCAAACTCACCAAAAATTTTGCTGCTCTCAGTCAATAAAATTTATCTCATCGAAGCGAAATCTCATGAAATCCGTTCAACCAACAGACTGTATCATTGGATGAAGAAGACCGCGTGGTGGTGGCAGTTCTCGCCGCCAGGGTCTCTGATGGTACCAGATGCAGACCGGGCAGTCTTGATATGTGCATCGATGGAAGATGTCAGGTGCGTAATTATTTAAGAAATTTGAAGTATCATCTCATATTTTGAATATTGTGTGAACATATTTAATAATTTTGGCAAAGGTAAATTTATTTTTCATCCTGATCCAACAACCTTGTAAAAGTAATTTAAAAGAATAATTTTAGACGTAGACTTTGAAACTAATTTAATAAATTTCATTTCATTTATTAATTTATTTCGAAATATTTGAAAAAAATAATTTTGACTTCCAATCTTGTGAAAAGGTTTTTAGCTTAAATTACCTTCAGGAATTTATGGCTATACAAAGGAATAGAATTGACAAATCTCCCAAATTCCGAATAGAACGACATAAATTCCCGAATCCAGGCAAATGGTTCGATAAAATATTCAAGTCTCATCGGGAACAAGTTATGTTCGTAGACAGGGCGTGTTTATTCCGACGCTCCTCGCCATAAACAATGCCGCTAATATGAACGCGTGTTGGGAATTTTTCGGGAATATTTGCGTGTGCAATGTGGGGATAAATAAAATTGAAACGACTATTGCGCCATATTTGTAAAATATTTGTTATGTTGTTTGTACATGAGGTTTTATTCACTTCGCGATGGTTATATCTCTGTAAAACATTGTGTGCTTTGTAAAGTATAGACGAATGGGCAACTTTATGTTTTGTTATTCCAAAATAATCGGCCAACTGCGATTCGAACTCGTAGAGGAATGGCGGAAATGAAACTATTTTTTTTTTACTTTTTTATTTTTGCTATTTGTTATCCTAGCAGAGATTTAAGTATCTGCCGTTTGCGGTCTTAAACTTTATCTTGATTGTTATATTTGTTATACATTTATACAAACTAAAAATTTCTAGCTTTCTAGATGAAGCAAGAAATAAGGCCTTGTGACAGACTGACATATAGACAGATAGCGGAAACTTTATAATAGGGTTACGGTGCGTATCCCTTGAGTACAGAACTCTAAAACCGGGCCACTTCAATTTGCGATTAACAAAAACAGATAATGCTACAATTCACATAATGCCAATAGAAGAGTAAGCGCTCTAGAAGAAGGGTAAAAATCCACTCCGCAATCTTAACAAGTGCATTGCTTAGCAGAAGCCTCCTGTAGAAAACGGTATTTTACCGGAATCACTGTGGCGCAAGTCAATACTTGTGATCACCAATGTGATCACAGTGAGTAGATCTCCTAAATGGATCCGTCAAGCCATTATTGTCCCACAGCTAGATACGGTTCTCCTCTCAGAGTAGAAAGTTTTAGGCCATAGTACACCTTACGGCCTTAGTGCGAATCGGTAGACTTTGCGCGCATTTAATATATATATTTTGTTTCTGGGCAATATTCCTTAAAGGCATCCGAAATTTTCGCTTTACGTTTATATATATATATAGAAGATTAGAAGATTCCTTACTATATAAATCACGTATTATTATTTAGTTATGTGTGAGTTTCTTTTTCTTCCTGTGTGTCTGAATATATAAATCAGTGAAGGTCCTCAACTGGACATAGGCCTCCCCTAATCTGCGCCACTTCAACTGGTCGTGAGCGATCTGAATCTAGCGGTTATCAGTCCTGGTCGAGGGCCTATATTACTTTACTCCTTTCTTCCGTGTATAAACAACACCTACAGTTCAAAGACATCACACATGAATGTAACGTTATTATAAAATATTCAAGTTCCATCAAGAGCAAGTTTGTTGGGAGGCGGCGTTTTTATATTCCCGTTTTTCCTTGAACACCACGTTTGCCGTAAACAAAGACCCCGATGTCGTGTCGGGAATTGCCGGGAATATTCCGAATATGGTGGGAAATAAAATTAAAACGATTGATATAAAATTGTTATTGGTGCATATGATTGATAAATTAGATATTGCACGGTGGAAAAATCTTTTAAACTGATCTGCTTGATGGCTACTACTGCCAATGGTTCAAAATATACCTGCGAAATTTGCATTTTGTAGAAAAAAAAAAACAAAATATTATTCGCATCTTGTTGCGATTTTTTTATTTTAAAGCATATGGTTATTAAAAACGGTACATCTATAATTTGTTCTTTTTAACCGATTTCTAAAAAAGAAGAGGTTTAATTCCACTGCATTTTTTTATGATGCTCGGCGTTTGGTTTGGTTCGCTCGGCATTCAAATCCATACTCGTAGGACATAGACACGTCATTGCGATCTAACAAAAAAAATACAGACGAATTGAGTACCTCCTCCTTTTTGTAAGTCGGTTAAAAATATGTTGAGCGTCCACTTCAAGATGTACTATGAACTGTGTATGTAAGAAACCATATATTTTAATTATTTTTGTGTTTTTTTCCGACATAGAAGTCGGTTTTTATTTATTGTCAACATCTAGTATGTATGTTTTTTTTTCCTTACGATCAAAACCCAGTAAACTCATCGCTTCACCATAGTACAATATTGCTATTCCACTTACAATATTATTTTAATCTGCTTACAATATTAATCCTGGATGGCCACTATTAAATATTCAGGGCGCGACTGTACTAGTTCGTCCTGGGAATATGCGCTGGAAATAACTAAGTTATTTTTGTACACTCGTACACCACAGTTATTGAGTACTTTATGCGCTCAGTTTTTTGATTTTATTCTTACTGAGTTATTAGTTATCCGATCCGCAATTTTGGAAATAAGTTCTTAAGAGAAGAGAGATTTTTAATTCATTCAATCAATGCAAAAAATCTTATGTTTAAGTCCATTTGCCTGTCTTTTCTACCGAGTAGATGAGATGGATATAGATATGTTTTCACTTATATAATTACATAGTAGTAAAATTTCAAAGAATATCTTCTTATGTTTCAAGGTAGTAAAACAAGTAGGGTTTTTTATATAAATTATATGAAGTAACAAACGAGCAAGGAGCCCACCTGATGGTGAGTAGTTACTGCCGCCCATGTACATGTGTAAGCAACTTCATATAGAACAGGGGTTCTATCTGAAGTCGACCACAAATGCGTTGCTACTCCCGAGGACTTAGATGGTCGCCTCATAAAGAAGTAAACCGACAACCACACCCTTCCACCAAAACGCAAGAACTGCTTTATAGCTGCTAGCACCACACGCACGGAATAACCGCTTACTATGCACGCTCGTTTGCTAACTTCAATTTTGTAATAAAAAATGTGTGTGTGCAATTCACACACGGAAGTGAAACTTAATAATTATAAACATAAATAAATAGGAGCCTAATGGTTGAAACCCGGCCTCTTAATCGAGGGTCCGAGCTTCGAATATCAGGCACCACTGATTTTTCTAAAATTAAATAAATATTTATAAAGTTATTATATAATAAAAATGTGACGCGTAACGGAATAACAGAAAAATGTGACGGCAAATTTCTTTAATTATGTCGATTAAGAAGTTTCACTTCAAAAAATCCGCTTTATATTAGGCTTTAGTTCATCTACGTTACTGTAATATTTACTCCAATTTACTATTTACTACCTCGCTTCGTCGATTTGCGTTTGAATGTTTAATAGCACAAACGGATGCAATGGCGTTGAGCTAATTAGCGTGAGAGCTCACCATCTATATTACGTCTCGATGTAGCGCGAACTAATTATGTATACGAATTAAATGTTACCTATAAAGTATAACATTATAAAGTATAAAAAGTATAAAATGTATTACAGTATAAACTAAACTATGTATAAAGTATGAAAAGTATTTGTTATACTTATATATATTTTTAAAACATGCTAGTAGCAATTGAGCATGCAGTCTACCGGCCACGGCAGACCATGGACATCTGTAATACCACCCCAGATACGATCCGAAGACTATGTTGGAGACCGTCGGATAAGTACCTCCCTTACTACCACGCGGCGGTCAAAATAATTCACACAAAGCGACATATTACTCTTAACACCAAACTTTTCAACATTTTAGTCATAGATATCAGTGAAGCACGAGTAGAGTCACGGCAAGAACTCGTATGTAATGCTCATATTCAAGGTAACCTACATAACCATAGAGAAGCTTTAGTCATAAATATTATACAGTATACTACGAGAATAGTCGCGGTAAGAACTCGTATGTAACGCTCATATTGAACGTAATATTAGCGTAGAAAATTTAGGAACCCACAGTTTACCGAAGCGCAGACTATATCTAAGATGAATAGAAGCAATATTCTGTAAATCATTCCACGAAGGTTCGAAAGAACTCTTAGTGGTTCGATATCGGTGGGATTCCGCCAAATCCATTTTTATAGTTATTTTTTTTATCAGATTGAAGTAGCAAGCGAGCAAGCAGCCCACCTGATGGTAGGTAAGTGGTAACTGCCGCATGAACATATGTTATTAACTTCATATAGAATAGGGTTTCCATCTGAAGTATACAGATGCTACTCCCGAGGACTGGGTGGTCGCCTTATATATAAGTGTTTTTTTTTTATTTATTTCAAATTGAAATAACAGAAATAGATTTAAAGTATTGGGATACATGTAATTCCACTTATAGGTGGCAACAGCATGCAATTTTTTATTTTTTTTATTTTATTAATTTACAAAATATGGTACATGCAGTTTCACTTATAAATTTCTTGCCAAACTGTACATACAGTTTGTTGGCAAGTTACATGCTCATCCATTAAATATTTGTACCCCTAAGTTTTTTTTTTTAATATAACGCAAAAAATACATATTTGAACAATAAGTAAATACAGTGGTACAATAACTTAATATAAAAAAGTTGTGACAATTTACTGTTACTGTTACATGATTATGTGAACAAATATTCAAAGAACATGAATGTATAAGACTATGGATTACAGTTTTCATAGAAATGATGGTAATTGCGTATTAAATTGAGACACATGTCAACTAAATTTTCTCAAGTGTATTAAAAGTTCTTATGGAAAACTGTGTCAATTTAAAGTCAATAACAGATGGTTGCTACTCGTGAGGATTAGGATGTATCGGATTAAGTCGTATCAGCAATGCCGATCAGAACAGATGTGCGGCGATATCTTCCCGGTCGAAACTTTTAAACTTTATTAATCCATCAGGTAAATATACCACATACATGATTACTTTAATTACCTAAATGATTTACAACATTTTTTGGTTGTTAAATATTCTTTTCATCTCGTCAACACATTATTGTCCCACTGCTGGGCACGGGTCTTCTCTCAGAGTGAGAGAGTTTTAGGCCATAGTCCACCGCGCTGGCCAAGTACGAATTGGTAGACTTCACACACCTTTACTCTTTTTTTATGAGAACGCTCAGATGTGCAGGTTTCCTCACGATGTTTTCCTTCACCGTAAAGCAGCGATAATTAAATTTTAATACGCACATAATTTAAGAAAAATCTGTGGTGCGTGCCTGGGATACGAGCCCCAGATCCTCGATTGAGAGGCAGAGTATCAACCATTAGGCAATCACTGCTTTTATGATATTCTTTTCGTATATTACGGTAATTACCTGTTCTGTGTAGACGTGTACAGTTTGTCGGTCAGGTTGTGCGTCATGGCGTCGGCCCCAGCGTCCAGTTGCACCGACTTGGATATCCCCCCGCCGGTTAGTATCAGCCGCCCGGGTGCGTCTGTTATATGCTGTCGGAAAATATCATTTAATTATTTTTCTGATGAAATGATAGTGATCCATGGATTTCAATCATTAGAAATTGTCCCACAAAGTATGTGGGTTGATAAAGGTCATTTTCTTTATCAAAATGTTGAGATTTCGGACTTTTATACAAGGTGTAAATGACAGCGTACCGAATATTAAAAGTATGGATTTCTGACACAATTCTGGTGCTTATGGCGTTGGAATTTTTCATAGCTCTTATCTCGGTTTTTCCAATTTTTTATGCAATTTTTTTTACAGATTTTGGTAGTAATTCAATATTACTGCACAATGCAACATGAATATTTAAAAAAACACTCATAGTGTTGATTTTCACGAAAACCAGCAATAGGTTAAAATAATGTAGTGAATTCGCTATCAGCTGTT
>DWNE01006700.1:0-12854 GCA_018249875.1 Cecropterus toxeus
TGACATTGACTGTTTACTGATCGACAAAGTAGAGGGTAAAATTGACCTTTGGATCCATTCAAGAAACTCAATTTAAGTTCTGAACAAACATTAATTTTACTTTGAACATTGGCAAGAAAAAGAACCAATCAGGGATGTTAAGACATCTTTTTGACCGGGGATCGAACTCGGAACCTACTGCGTATCAGACCGGCATGTGGACCTCTCTACCAAGTGGGTAAATAATCAAAGACAATAATATTACAGCATAATTCATTATTCATTCCGACTATGAAGCATGATTTCATTACATAAATATCTTTCCAGTAAGTATATTATCATTATTTTTCATGTTTCATTTTTCATTCAACGATTTAAGCATCTTATGTGTTCAATCATACGTCAAAATAGAATTGAATTATGAAATATTTTTAGTAATTCCTAGTGAATGTAAAGTAAAATATATAAAAAATAATTCATACGCGACATTATTTTAAAGGCATTTAAGTATCAATCAGAGTAGTGATAGTCTAATGGTTGAAACTCGTCCTCTCAATCCAGGTTCTAAGTTTCGAGTCCCAGGCGCTCACCCTAGATTTGTCTAAAATCATGTGCATATTAAAAATTAATAATCATTACTCTACGGTGAGGGAAAACTTGGTGAGGAAATATAAAAACCTGTTCAATGAAAAATAAAAGTTCTCAAAGATGTGTGAAATTAATGTCTACCAATTCGCACTTGGTGGTTGCCGTTGGACTAAGCCCCTAAGCGCCTCTTTCTTTAAGACCTGCTCAGCAAAGTGACAGTAATTGGTGAACGACGGAGTTGCATATAAATATAGATATGCTCGTATAAAACTATAGTATTCAACAATCAATTTTGATTTGAAATAATGTGGCAGATAGTATAGTAAGTATTTTATTTATTAAATCATCTTTTTAGTTCGTGTGGTATAAGACGCTACCTCTTGCCAGATCTGTAGTGCTATTCTATGGTATTAAAATCCTAAGCGGATGTGTTCGTAACAACAAAATATATAAAAACGTTATTACCAACTTTCACATCACTAGAAATAATATTATCACGTCTCCATACTTTTATTCACTAAGAAATGACATCGCGTAAGACACCGAAGATAAAAATCTGAATTTATAGCGACTATTATCGGAACAAGCCGAGCGTGCGTTGCGCTGTTCTATTGAAAAATATCGAAGAGTCGAAACGAATCCAATCGAATGTCACATTCTTTTATATTCGACATCTGATATGAAATGCAACGACATTATGAGATTTTATATTGTCTGCTTTGCTTACATTGGTTTGGTTTTAAGCCAGAATTCTTCGGTGCTCGGATCGCACCAATGCGCTCATTTCATCGTAATATCAGTGTTCGGCTGTACTTGTACACATTTGTGCACTCGACGCGTGTAACTGTTTATTATCTAAGTCAAGCAACGTTGAGCACGGTCGGAATTTGGATGGGAGACCGCTTCAGAGTACGCTTCATAATTGTTTAAGAAACTTTAAAATTTAGTTTTTATTATTCGTCCATAATTATTTTCCACATTTTTATCATGGTTCTTAATAATAAAAATTCAAGAATATTTAAAATTGATATCTGTTTTGATTTGATTTTATTATCTTTGTTGAGAATATAAGCTTTCTTATTATATTCTAGCGTGAAACACTTCAATAGTTATAATATATTTTCAATAACTATGAAAATGCATAAAAGGTTTGCTTATTTTGAGAAAAACACCTCCATATTTTTACAAATGTGAAGGTGTGTTATTTTTTCTAATGTTACCCCTTGTCAGTGTTAAAACAGGGTAATGATTGTGAAGTACAGCATACTTCCAAAATCACTCTAATTAATATCTAAGATAAAATTTTGAAGTTATTTCACGTAAATTATATACTGGGCATCATAACGAGTTCTAGGGTCAATGTTTGGCCAGGATTTTGTCTTAATTTTGAAAATATTTTTGAAATGTTCTTGTACTCTGTTTATAACTATGACACCTTCTATTTAAGGAATCTGACTATGAGATAATAAATATAAAGTCGTGAAGCATCAATATAAAAGAAAAAACTTTAATTAATATTGTCCTTTTGAAAGTTTATTGAATAAAAATGCCTTGTTCCTTATAATTACTCTCAAACAACACAAAAAAAACATGTTCAGTTATTTGCTATTACATTACCGAATTGTTATTTCTGAGAAAAGTCTTTTCATATCTACACAGGATAATGGCCGGACATGTCACCAGTAACTATTACTTAACCTTTTGGAATCACTCTCTAACACAAAAAGGTTTTGATAAAACAAGTTTACCCTTGTAAACGGCAGATTTCTCAGAGAATTACCCCGTATTACTAGACAGGGTAATGACATAGGATGTCATCATCAACTACGGTTACTTGAAATTTCTCCGTAGGAAACGATAATGGCCAGAATAGTAAATTCGATCAGTACGGAACGGTAATGGCCAGGATAGTAAATTCGGTCAGTACGAAACGGTAATGGCCAGAATAGTAAATTCGGTCAGTACGAAACGGTAATGGCCAGGATAGTAAATTCTATCAATACGAAACGGTAATGGCCAGAATAGTAAATTCAGTCAGTACCAAATGGTAATGGCCAAAATATTAAATTCGGTCACTACGAAACGGTAATGGCCAGAAAAGTAAATTCGGTCAGTACGAAATGGTAACGGCCAAAATAGTAAATTTGGTCAGTACGAAACGGTAATGGCCAGAATAGTAAATTCGGTCAGTACGAAACGGTAATGGCCAGAATAGTAAATTCGGTCAGTACCCTTGAGGGTGGTCGTTTATACACGTATCAAACTGTCATCGTCTCGAGTTTCCTCTAACAATGAGACCAGTCTAGGTCATAGTCCACCATATATCTATATGTATCATATAGAAAAAGGTTTTACCTTTTTTTTTATAGACATGAAGTAGCAAACGAGCCAGCAGCCCACCTAATGGTAAGTGGTTACTGCCGCCCATGAACATTTGTAAACAACTTCATATAGAACAGGGGTTCTATCTGAAGGTCGACCACAGATGCGTTGCTACTCCCGAGGACTGAGATAGTCGCCTCATATAAAAGTGAGCCGGCAACCACACCCTTCTACCGGAACGCA
This sequence comes from Cecropterus toxeus, assembly GCA_018249875.1. Classification (NCBI taxonomy): domain Eukaryota; kingdom Metazoa; phylum Arthropoda; class Insecta; order Lepidoptera; family Hesperiidae; genus Cecropterus; species Cecropterus toxeus. Next base: position 3,133 of record DWNE01006700.1, read on the forward strand.
AGAACTGCTTCACGCTAGAAATAGGTGTGGCGGTGGTACTTCCTGGGTCGAACTACATTGGTTCTACCACCTGACAAACCTGGCAAATCTGAAGATGGTTAGGGACTGCTATTCGCGAGGACAAAGATAATCATCTCCTATATAAGTGATCCGGCAACCACATCTTTCCATCTCTTTGTAGCGGTGGTACTTCCCCGGTCGAGATACTGGTTCTATCAGGATGCCATAATATGTATGTAGTATTAAAATTGTGCGAAACCACCTTGGACCCCGCTAAGCCTGAGACCTTAACTTATCCTAATCAAATCCATAGGCGTCAGAAGAACAATACGAGCGCGTGATACCCATAAACACAGTGGTGACAAGAATTAGTGGAATTCGTATTCATTATTCATTAGTTAAATTCGGGGAATCTACCACAAACTTGATACCCAAGTCAATCACAGTCGAATTAGTCTGGCCCATTCTTGAAGCATTTGTATGTTTGACACGTAACGCAAAGGCGAATGCTTTCAAATAGGGCTGTCAACTTGAAATTGGAGATATAATTCGGAAAATTTAATAATTACAATAGAATAAACATATTCAAATAGAGCAATATATATATTGGATATGTATTTACAAGGATCGCATAACAAATATTTCTCATGTAATAACAGTAACAATCTGGCGAAGTGGTCACAACACCGATCTATGAAAGGGGTCCGTGTTAATTTATTTACCCTTAGTATGATTTTATTACGCTTCTTTAAAACGACCATTGTGTACGTTTTTGTCTATCACTGCAAAGTACATTGCAAGGTACGCTAAAAAACAAAAATGTGAATTCGCACTTTACGTTGCAATAGGTACATTACGTTAATTGGGAATTTAGGAATTAAATCGTATTAAGAAGACTGGTTAGGTTAGGTTAGGTATCTTTTTGTATGTTCCTAGTGATATATAAACAGTTTTAGTGTACGGCTATGAATTTAGAAAGCTACAAACAACATTACTTGCTTATAGTTACTTAAACTTATATATATATTTACGAACTCTAAAAAGAGCTTTACAGATTTATATCAGAAGTTTTAATAAAAAATACGGATTAGGCTAATCTAAAGTGGATTTACGTCAAGTTTAATTACCGTCTAACAAATGTAAGTAAAAACCTTTTTAGATTACAGCACAAAAACAAGGTCAGTATTTATGAATAAGTTATTCAATGATAGATAAAAAATTATACAAGCCATTTAGTTTGTTATTAAGAAATTATGTAGTTCGTAATATTTTGTATGTAAAAAATATACCTTATTTATTTTTAGGGTTCAGTAACCTAATAGGGTCCCGTATTTACCCAAAGGGTAAAAACGACCCTATTACGTTACTGGAAAAGGACCTGTTATTAAGACTAGCCATCCGTCTGTATGTCATCAGTCTCTATCTCATGAACCGTGATAGCTAGGCAGTTAAAATTTCACAGATGATGTGATTTGTTGTCGCTATAACAACAAAAAATTAAATATATATTTAAGGGTAGCTCCCATACAACAAACCTGTTTTGTATCTATATTACTAAAGGCAAAAGGTAGACGTTTGAAATATATTATTGTAAAATAAATTTCAAAATACACTTTAAAAATAAATAATTAAATATTGTTCATAAGAAACCATGAAACTAGATATATCCTGTTATCATGTAATGACGCACGTGATGCTTAAGTATTTTTAATTAGCTGTATTTGTTTAATTATGTGTATAAAAAAAATACAATTTAATTATTACAATTATTTTAAATTAAAATAAGTATTTAATAAGGGCTCTCATAAAATAAACGTGATTATTATGCCGTATATATAGAAAATGGTGCGTAACTCTTCTTGCGTGAGTTCGACTGGCACTTTTCCGCTTTTATTTTATTATTAACGGTATTGAATCCGTGGATAAATGTCATTTCTGTTCATTCTTTCGTAGGTACTTCGACACCACCTTGACAACGCTAAGTTTTATTTTCAACTAAGCACTGATGTCTTATTTCAATCAATTTGTCACTGATTAGAATCAGAATAACTATGGTACAACATAACAAGTACCTAACTACAATAGAGTTCCCTATTACAATAGAGAACAAATCTGTCCTAAATTGAAGGAAAGATTTCAATTTTATCTGTCACTGTTTACAATCTAAGAGACGTACTGCAGGGACCACACACCTTCGGGCGAACTGCTTTCTATTCCAATCGATGACGAAAAAAAAATAGTTATTGAAGTTATAATGACTATGAGACAGCCCTGAATGAAAACGGAGGTCAATTTCCTTGAGGAGCAGAGGTCGCAAGCTATTGCTAGAACGAATGCATGTCAAAACGCGCGCTTCACGCGAAATGGGAACTCGGTGAGAATTTACTTCTACAGTTTAACGGAAACAAGCGTGCCTATTTCAAATTAAATGGTAAGAGCTAAGAGCTGTGTTAACGAACAATTCTTCTATCATTTTACGAAAGCAGTAAAAAACATTACACTTCTTCTGACGCAGTCGGGTAACAATAATACTTTTTTTAAGTTATGAGGAGAGAGTTATGTGTAGTAATATATTCACGAACATCTTCTATAATGTAACGGAAGCAGTAAACAAAAATGCTTACTTCAAATTAAATAGTGAGAGTTAAGAGCAGTGCTTACGAACAAATTTTCTATCATTTAACGGAAGCAGTAAGCAAGAATACCTATTTCAATTTAAGTGGTGAGAGTTAAGAGGAGTCTTTCGCTTTCTACACTCATAGCCCTACAGTAGGATTTTCGCTTATGTCGTGTGTGCCATGGACACACAAAGACAAACACACAAACACCCAGATCGAGAACATAAAACTAAACTCATCATTCACTAACCTGTCTGACCGGGGATCGAACACGGGACCCACTGCGTGGCAGACCGGTATGCAGACCGTTCCGCCACGCGGGTCGTCAAACTCTTATACGACGCATTTCAAGTTAGCCTTTTGTTATTAGGGTCGTTACTTTGAGGGAAGTCAGTTGCTAAGCTGGTCTAGTTTGGCACTTATCCCTAGATCATTGGAGTCTGATAACTCATACTCCACTTATTCATCCATTCATTACTTTGTGACTGACATCAGGTAAGACTTTTTTGGATTGAAATAGCATATAAAAATACCTAACTTGGACATCTGTAACTAGGGATTCTAACAGAAGCCAAATACAATGCCACTTCCGTATGTAAAGGCTGCCTTCTAAATCAGCATCACGAAATATGACAAATGATATTTGATCAGCAAATTGAAAATTAGCATCAGATTGTTTTACCATTCAAGTTGTATTACAATAATTGTCCCTTTCTTCAATTCTCTTTGCTTATCGCGTTAATTATAAATTAGCCAAGTTAAAGTGAAAGCGGCCACCGTGCACCATATTGTTATTCTGAATAAAGCCAGATCTTCGCAATTTGCGGACAAAACGGCTAACGCGACGCGAATATAAAACAGAACGTTTTTAATTATTTTTGTTCCCATTGTGTAGTCAGTTCCTTATGTTTCGCTGTTGGACTTCTGGTTGCGTTAGATTCAGGTAAGGTTTTTAGGGTTCCACGGAAATGTGGAACTCTATTTTTAAGATTTATTATAAGATCATATATTTGAAACCGTAGTAGAACAAGAATAGTGTTAAGTCTTATAAACATAACGGTATAAACTGTAAATTACTAAAATAATAATAATAAGGAATTGTAAGGTATGAAATATTTTGAATACATAAAAAACACAACATACGTAAAATAATATATGTGTAATTATGATGGTCCTAGTTATCTTGAAGGAGGTAGGACCCTCTGGTTCGACTCCGCAAGCACCACCGACACACTTATGTTTGCCTATTAACTACAGTGTTAAGCAGTGTTCTGGTCTGTAGGGCATAGTAAAGGAGACATACTTATCCAAAGCGTTCCAACTTAGTCCTCAGAGGGACTAAGTTAGAACGCTTTGGTAGCAACGCTATTTAGACATGGTAATAAAATTACCTTTCAAACAAAAATTGTACAAAATATGAAAGTCCCAAGTAGTTAACATAATAACAAGTATGATTATATAATAGCAACAAACAACAACCAATTTAAACTGCGCAACATAGCTACCATCTTATTTTCGACATAACGACAAAATGGCGGCCAACGACCTATTCGAAAATGGTTGCTAAGGATTCGTAATTACAGTTTAATTTTATGCAGACTATAATTTGCGAATCGTTCCCCTTTCCACCGTTTATTTTCCGAAACTTGTTTTGTAAACAACGTTAATAAACCGAGGGTTAAACACAGAAAAATTGTAGCCGAAAGCAATACAGGATTCTTTGTAGCGGAATGGAATTTCGAGATAAAAAGTTCGAAAGTCATTTAAAAGGATATTCTCTAAACATCCTCCAACATTTACTAATAAAGACAGCATTTGTAATACATCCCTGGGCGTAAAAAATATCCGCGCGAAGGGTTAAATAAACTTTTGTTATTGTATTCCTTTCAGTCGTTATTGCTCATTAAAATTTTGTTCTGACCTTACAAGGTTTTGCCGCGAGATAATTTAAATCTAGGCCGCATTGCTAAAAGGTCAGAGTATTCCAACGAAAAACTTCTTGTCTGTGTGTATTCAAACATACATTACTCTATTCAAATACATTAAATATCTGAAAGTTAGAAATATGTAGAATTCTATGTCGTTCGACTGGAGAGATAACACTACTATACCTACTTTTTGCTCATGTATTATTTATTTTGCCTAATAATAGCACATTAAAGCGTTGTTGTCTTCTGATTTTAAGGATTAGGTAAGAGGTTTATCTTACTGAGTATACTTGCAGGAGGCGTTTCAACTTAGTCTTTAAGAGAAGCAAAACCTATGGCCAACCAAAATACCCTATATATTTCCATGGATGTCAGTGGGCACTTACTATCAGGTGAGCTGCAGGCTCGTTTACTTCGTTACGTGATTGACTGATAACGTAGCGTCTGATCATCGAACATGATGACTGAATCCACTGCATAAAGCATTTTAACATTCCAAGTATTTTGAAGTTACAAAGTTAAATACAAATATTTAACTTTCATTATTACACAAATTTGTCTCTCAAAGATAATCTACATTTGCAAGTAAAATGAGGCAAAGTAGAGAAAGAGAGAGAGTATGGGATTTGTGTTCTGTTAAGATTAGAGGACCATTATATTGATATATCATCTTGTTAGTGTTATCCATTTTACTCTTTAGATAAACAATCGATTTAATAATAAGTGCTTACTGTACCTAACAATATGTACTCGAGCATGAGCTACTAAAACATTGTGTTCCGTTCCTCAGATAATCGCAGTGAGGTCCAGGTGCCGTGGTCAGGTGTTCTAATGTAAATCACGCTCAACTAAAGGCGAAGAAGCAATCTAGTAGGCGAGAATAATATATGTTTGTATATATTTTTTGATACAGTAAGTACACCTGATTCCTATACTGTCTGTTATAAGGATTGCCATTGATATTATTTTGGAAATTTTAATCTAAGAACAATATGACGTTATATAAGTTTAGAAACCGTAACGCTCATATTGGTTGTTATGTAAGTGGGTTAAAATTATAAAAAAAAAAGATGAAAGCACTAAATTTAGGCACGTACATGGAACTTTATACTTCCCGGTTTCTAGGAAAGAGAAAATCACTTTGCAATGAAGTTAGCGGCGCGCGAATAACACCACTGAACCGAGAAATTAGTTCCAAGTTTCCTTAGACGTATAACCGCCGTATGAAATGTAAACTGAGGTGGCTTTTTGAATTTCCAACGGTTTTAAATCCGATTTCCCGGGCGGAACGGATTTTATAGTTTGCGGGAGTTACCGAGGTACCGCGCTTTCGTATAACTTTGATTTTCTTTTGTATTGTACTGTTCTGTGACTTTGTACCTGCGGTATTGTGAACTGCGGCTATTTCTGCGACAGCTTGAATATAATTCTGTTTATCTGCTGAAAGGCAAAGTCTATGTGGTTTAACTGTAGATCAGCACGAATACCTCTGCCTTTTTTATAATATTGATGTAACAAATGAGTTGTAATCGACTTCTTATACCATTACACTCTTACCTGAGATCTGAGGGCTAAGTTGGAACGCTTTTCATAAATGTGTTTTCCTTAACACACTCTTCACACCAGAACACAACAATGTATATTCTATTAACATCTATATTATATAATTTAAAATTTCATATATAATATATCTATAGATGATAGTTACCATATACAATCAGATAGATTAAATACTTCGCTTACTTTAATGGTAAGGGTGATATTTATCTGAGGCGTTCCGCTTCTGTGGCTAACCTCGAGTAGGACTCTGATCTTACCTCGAGAAAATTATAGATGTCCATAAGCGGTACTGGCTTATCATCAGATGGGCTATATGCTCGTTTGTTACTTCCACATTATAAAAAATGAATAAAATTGTTAATAAAACAGTTTGAATAGATATTAGTCACATAGAGACAAAACGCATTTTCCTTTAAATGTATGGCAGATATTTAGAAATCACAAATATAATCAGTATGTCTATGACTATTAAATTTCTAGTATGACCTAGCCATGCCCTGTGGTTGCATCTGCGTTAAAAATGTAACATTATTTCAATTGTAATTTTTGAGAGACTTAATAGATTCTAGCAATAACAAAGAGTAAGTTTGCTTCTTTAAAATAAACTCTGATGTGACTTTGAGCACACAGAAAACAATAAAACTAAAATCCATACGACATATACCAATATTTCCTTATAAAACTATTTTAACGAAAAGTCATAAAAAGCGTTTAATCAAATATATCATTATAAAAATGAAATAAAAAAAAATTAAAGTACACGCAATATACAAACACACAAAACTTTCATTTTTATATAGATTTATGTGTGTACACGTGCTATCAACGGTTTAGGGAGTGTGGCACGATGACACGATGAGTAATAGTTCTACGCTACGTCACCTTACACTTTAACACGATTTTTCTTTTCAAAATAGCGCTACGTCCGTCCAAGTAATGAATACTTCCTATTGCTTTATTTTTTGTACGTGTCTCTACCTTTACCGTACCTTTCCTTATTATATTATTGCTTATTTATAAAGTTGATTCAGGGTTCATGTTTGAACATAAGAAAGGAAATCATGGTTTTGGTAGTTTCGTTTGTCTACCTATACAGGTCAATGTTTGATGTAAAATAAATTTAAAAAATATTATTTCTAGAATAAGAATGTCAGTTTATGAAGTATTTTAAATATCAATGATTGATTGGCAGTATTTTTTAATTTTTAACGCAATTTTATAATACTGAAATAAAAGACGATTACTCTTAATACCTTCGTAATATTTATAAAACCAAGCTCAGACCACAATTACATCACACAACAGCGACAAATTGTCAACAAATAGTTATATTGTGGTGACGTTTTGGTACCTACAAGAACGTGTCTTTGTTACAAAATAGCCGCTTCACAAACATTGTAGCTTGTCTTTGCATTACCTATGTGTGCAACGTGTTCATATCCTGCACCACAGATTCTCAAGCTGGTTGGTATCGATATATTTGAACAATCACCGGACGACCGCAAAGTTTTTAACTTGAGTATTTGGCGTTAATAAAAAAAATAGAGAGGTTTTATTGAGGATCTGGGGTATTTCTTAATTTTAGAAAAATGGGTTTCTTGCCAAAAAATGTTTTGAAATCCCTGCTTTAAATCATTGATTTAAAAGGTAAATAGCGGCTGATTTGAAATACTTATGCATTTTTATATAAATCCCATCCACCCATCCAATTGTGGGTGATATAGTATAGTTTTGGTACATATTCACATGTTGCCGAATCCGCATTATTCATGGATGAATTCCCTATAGCGTCCAACAGAACGATATACGTATATGCTCAAAGAAAAATGGTAACATTGAGACGAAACTCGGTCATTTAGAAATTCATGCATATTTTGCGGAGTTACAAATTAATGGCCATGGTCAAGTAATTTCAAGAAATTTGGTAAGAGATAAGTAAGTTTCAACAGCCATAAACCGCGGGGCCAGGAGCAAAATTTTGAATGTGATTTACTGACGGCACTGAGTAATGGGGAGGGAAGAATATTACATCATTCAAAAGTGCTTTTTGTCGAGCGAAGTAGACGTAAAACGAGCATGTAGTCGAACTGATGGTAAATAAGACTAGTTCATCTGTAATCAATCCCAGATATGATCAGAGTCTTACATAAATTTTCTCACATTTGCGTTACTATCCTTGATATGGGTATTTTAAGCTGATATTATCGCGAAATTGATACATTTTAATATGTCGCGGGTACTCACGATATGTAGTTTTAGAGTTCCGTTGCCAAATGGCAAGAATCGGGATCCTTACAGATTCGTCATGTCTGTCTGTCCATCCGTCCGTCCGTCTGTCGGCGTCTGCGAATAATAATGCTACGGAACCCTTCGCCTGCGAGTGCGACTCGCACTTTGCAGATTATTGAATTTCTTTTTGCCGATATTTCGACCCAGTTATATGGATAGTGGTCACGGTCAGTTTATGTAAATCACAAATAATGTAGTAGGAATACAGTTAGTGTTGTGTGTCGTGATATGAAACCTAAAAAAGAAAAAAAAAACTAGACGTAGGGTAGATAGGTTAATCTACCACTAGTGCTTCTCAACGGTCTCCTCCGCCACCGCTGTTTCACCTACACGTGACTACGATCAATGTAACTGGGTCGAAATATCGGCAAAAAGAAATCCAAAAACCGCATATCGTGAGTACCCTTAACATATTAAAATGGATGTGTATTTTGTTTCGTTATCTATGTTTTGGTGTACAATAAAGATGTCTGTATTGTATTGTATTTTACCCTTGAGTACTAAGTTGGAACACCTCAGATATGATACTGATACCCTTCAGAACACAGCAGTGCATAACACTGCTATATTACGCAGGAAAAGTGTGCCGGTAGTGCCTAAGGAATCGAACCACACAGGGTTCTAAGGTCTTCGAAGTGTTTAGCTTTTTGCTATAGTGTCTAGATTTTTTTGTTCTAAATACCGTAAAACCTTTAACAGTAAAAGTTTGCTTAAATATAAATTATTATTAGATAAAACAAAAGACTTTATCTGAAGTTAGTAGGTCTATCTTTTACTTATGCATAAGATATAATTTGCTACGGTTCATTTTAAAAGGAAAATAACACGTTTTAAATCAATAAATACCTGTTATAAGATAACATTTTAAGTATTTGTATATTACACCTTGAAAGGTATAAGTCAGTACAGTTTAGGAAAATAACAAAAAACTAAAAAAATAAATAAATTGATATAATTGTTGATACAACGGCGTCTCTCCCACGATGATGGGTACCTTTTAAAGTTTTCTCCTTTTGAAAAGAAAAAAAGGTTACATTGTAAACTAAATAGTCTTTCCCAAGTACAGCACCCACTAGTTTTATTATGGTATTGATAAGTAAAATGTAACATTTAAAATATATATTAGAAAAACGGTTATACTTCTGAAAATTTAAAATTTTCACGGCATAATACAAAATGTATGTGAACACCAACGTAGATAATAGTTTAAAACACGAATATTCACCTCAGATACGATCATATTGCGATAAACTTGAAGCATTTTTAACAATTTTCCAAAATGCCAATAACAAGACGTGCCACCAATTGAAATATGAATTGTAGTTTA
>DWNE01006701.1:0-12854 GCA_018249875.1 Cecropterus toxeus
AGTTATACAGCAAAAAATAGGCAAAAATAAATGAGTGAGGTATTTTCAAGCGTGTATGAATGACTACGCACTGGAATGTGGCGCACGCGACTGGTGCACACATACGTAGAGATACAACTACACACGTCCGCACACCATGTGCGTACACGGCGCAACGAGCACATTGACATGTGAAACTAGTTATTTAGTACGCACACACGTAACGAAACGTCTGCCGGCAATAAGCACACACTATTATAACATTTTAGTGTATACTCATTCACAAAAGCTTTAGAACGAATTGATTTTCACCATCTGGTGTTTGGTTTTTTATATAGAGAATCGTATAATCTGGGCGGCCAATTATAGACATCATCTCATTTTTTAATGAACTATCAGGTTTTTGTATGTGGATCTATTTATGACATTACATTATTGGCAAAATTATTTTTTGTATTAAAACAAAACATGGATATCCTATATCTTTATATAAATGATAAACATAGATAAGATGCAATCAAGAAATAATAATATTTTACCAATGAAAAGAACAAAACATTATGTATTTAACTGTACAGATTCTTGAATGGCGTTGTCAAGAGTCGAGATTACTATTTACCCGTTACTTGTCTCAATGAATGGTGCCTCTCAAACGTTCAACAATGGATTTTTCATTAAATTGCACTTGGCTGTAACCCTTTTTATGTCTTCTCTAGACATGGGTTTATCCTTGCAACTGAAGGATACTTGAAGTTTACTCCACCACGTAGCTCCATTACGTAATGGTTGAGAGTTAGTGGCCAATCACGCCGGATATTTCGAACCGCACATAAGGCCTTGACGAAGTTTAATGATGGGTTCTAATTTAAGGACGTTAATGCAGTCGGGACAGCTTATAGCATCGGAAGAACGGAAGCGCTCATGAATTTTCCTACTCGCGATAACATTGAAAATCGCTTAGGATCTAAAAAGGCGATGTGAATATGAGTGTTCAATTTCACTTATATATAGTGCAAAATAAATTGGTATTGCAATAAAAAAGAACAACCGCGAAATTTTCATTTTGCGACATAAAAAATGTGTTAGCTTGTGAAAGTTTCTTAAAGGGCGCGGTTATTCACAGGACGTAACATTTAAGTTTGTTTGTTGTAACACGATATCGTCACATTTTCATTTAATAAACGATAGACTACGAAAAATTCGAGTATTATAGAGCAGATTCGAGTATTTAACTCATATTATCAAAGGAATAGTTTGATCAATTTCATTTTACATATGCGATATGTACGTTAAAATCAGTAAAACCGTTTGGGCTGTCGTATGCCAAAAAGATGACAATACATTCGTTCCGGCACAGTCGGGTAAAAAGAAAACAATTTGAGTACACAAAGATTGCGATCCTAAGCCGAGAGGAAGTGAGTTGCCAAAGTGTGCGAAGTTACCTTTTCAAACGTTTTCGGCCGGGAAACGAATCCGCGACGCCCACACACTCGCCGGAAATAACGTAGAGATCGTATCTTCATTTTAAGTAAGCATGCCTCTCACGATTTCGTCATTAGAAGTATATGAACATTTTTTGAAAAGGAAGCTGGGTCTTGATAAGGTCAAATTTTGTGAAATAATGACATTTACTGTACTAATGTCAGCGGTTCTGGAAGGAAAGTCAACTTAAGTAGTGAAAAAAAGATTATCAGTTGATATCTTGTGTTTTATTTGAATACTTGATAGAGCGATGTTTCGCGTAATAAGATGGTTAAAACAGTTGTTTGTCAATTGTACTCAGTTGAACTCAGTTCCGATAATTCCGTATTTCAAAACCAGTTTCCGTTTTCAGAAAAAAACGATAAAGCTCGAGCTTACTTTGCTAAAATAGTTTGATCAATTTACTAGTAATTATTTCTGAGTAGATTACTTTGTTTTCTTTACAGTATGACGATGATTATCTCATATCATTGAGGTAAATCGGCAGTAGGCACATATATTCAAGTCAATGGCCAAGTTACACAATAATAACTATAATAATCAAGACTTGGCACAACAATGTCTAGATTTCATTATTTTTTAGAGATAAAACAAGAGACTTGGCTAGTTTTTTACAGAATGTTTTTGGTGGGATTTATTTGTACGTCTTCTGTCTTAGTTCTCAGTAACGGTAGGTCCAGATGAGCCTCTGTTCTTATTTTAGCGTTGGCCGAGAGTGGTAGCGAACTCTCCCCATCAGAAGACTGCATGCTCAGTTTCTAATTCAACTTTATAAGAAAAAATTGCAATAAATACAACAGACTTTAATGCTACAAAAAAGGTAAAATAGTACATAGTCCCAAAGTCGGCTCTCAATGCGTAATATATTATGTACATACATAAAAAACCAACCGAATTGATAACCTCCTCCTTTTTGAAGTCGGCTAAAACACTCCAAGTGACATCATAATATGTACTTAGGATTGACGATGCATGCCTTGCAATCTCTGAAAAAAGTTGGACAACTTCGTGTAAGCATGCACTTTTACCTATACAACTTTCTGTTGAAAAGCAGCGTTAAACATTGCTGTTACGAGTTAGGAATATGTCTAGCAGCAACACTTTCGCTGCGAACCATGAAGTTCTTTAAAACGTGTTTTATTCACCTTAAATATTGTTATTCCAAGTTTCTGCAAGATACATTACTTCAACAAACGCTCGAAGAGGTTTGTATAATTCAACTTTTTCCAGCATTTTGCTCTGAAAGACCAAAAGTGAAATCGTAAAGAAACTCTTGAAAACCATTATGAAAAATCACTGGCTATATTTTCTCCAGAAGCATTCCTCTTCGTCTTATAAAATAACGTGTGTTCTCTGAGAGAACCTAAATAACCCCTTGTTTAACTGTACAACTGTAAACGATTGGCGATAAAAATCTTGATAGATAAAAATGTGTAAGTAAAAAAACGCTAAAAATTATTTTTTCCTGTTCTTTAAATAAATGATTCAATCTATACTAATGTATAAAAATGAAATGGTGTGTGTCTGTGTGTTCTATCACGCAAGAACCACTGTTGATTTACATGAATCTTGCACGAATGTAGCTTATTTAACTGGTCAGTCAATATGCAATTTTTAATTTCGATATTTTTCGCGATTTAAATATGCCAACCATTTTAGTGACGTCACTACACCGTTTCAGACTTTCATACTTTCTACTTTAAATAAAAAGAGAACGCCAAAAAATAGCAAAATTTTGATAGCATATACAAGGTTAACATTTAATTTTCTTTTTCACTTCAGCGAGTAAACGTATAATACATATTGAAGTGCTTTATTTATTTCCGCCGTTTCAACTCTATATTGATCAGTTTTAATATAATTTTTTTGCAAAGAGACATTTTTCACTAATAGTACCGGACATTAGCACAATAATTAACGAGCAATTGTTTTGATATTTCATAGGAAACGTTTTTTTTTCCGGATGAAAAGTAGCTTAGGTCAATCTCAGACCCCTAAATTAACACTATGCAAAAAAATTCTTGATCCATTACTCTGTAAAAAATAAAATAATTGAGTACCACGGGAACCATTAATTTTTTCTGAATAAAAGTTACTTACATGTTATTTCAGACTATAATCATTGTACTAAGTTTCACACAGATCTGTTCAGCAGAGCAGGCATTATAGAGTAACAGACATTCATCTATCCAATCTGAAAAAAATCTCGCATTTTAAATTTACATTTACAATTACAGTAACATAACGATTTAGCTTCGCTTCTCCTAACTCCCTGGCTCTAAAACAACGACCTTACATCCACAGTGTGAATGGAAGCGTTGACAATGAGCAGAAAGTCTTAAAGCTTGCAGAGACTTTCTATTAAACATTTTTAGAGATATTTGCCTTTCTACTTTACATTTTCGTATTTGTAGATGTGCGATATTAAAGTTGGAAACGAATGTTGGAATATTTTATTTTCTATGACCACGTTTTGTGAAAGGGAAGCAAGGGTTGGGTACATCGGCTTATGATTAAATGAGTTATTTTGGGTAGTTTTTTTTCCTCCATATTCTGCAATGGCAATGTCATGAACATGAACATGAACATGGGCGGAAAAATATGTGTTATTTACCCAAACTCCATTTCTCCCTAAATACCCCACGTGACACATGGATACCACCTGACCCGTGTCTCCTCTTCGAATTTTTCCAGCGGGTTAATATTCTAGACTCCTAAATGTAGGAAGAGGCCTATGTATATCAGTGGAATAAATAAAATTGCAGCCGTTTTCGTGATGAATGTGTTAGAGCATATCACCTTGACAATATATTACGAATTCCGAAAGGTATTCCCGTATTCGCAATACATTACTCGTATCGCACGCATCAATTTATTATAATGTAAATGAAAAACGCAATAAAACGGGCCTTTCCGTACCATTCGTTACCTTTATTTCGCATTACTGTCACCCGAATACCTTTGAATGACATGAAGTTTTTGTATCAATAAAAGTGAATTTGTTTTTGTTCCACGCTATTGCTTCTTTTAAAAGAATTCAGACGGAATTCTTTTAAAAGAATTGCTTAAAATAATGACTTCTCTGAAAAATTACGTAAATAAATTTGGTTGGTTCGGCTCTTGGACTATAAATAACGTCGTTTATTTAGACCGTTTCAAGTTAATAACTTATTTAGAATGTTTTGGAGGAAGTTATTCTTCCGTAAAAATAAAAACGTCTGTCTGCCTGTCAATTTGTGAGTTTATATTTCTGGAATCACTGGTCCGAATTTAAGGATACTCTGTTTAGTACAAATGTAGGTTGTTTTGGAAGTTTTAAGCATAAATTTGGTTTTAATAATTAATAAGCACTACAACAGTATTAGGTTATTAAATACTTTTTTATCGGATTGAAGTAGAGAACGAGCGTGCAGTCCAACCGATGGTAAATGATTACTGCCGCCTATGAAAATTTGTAAGCAACTTCATACGAAACAGAGGCTGCTACTCCTGAGGACTAAGAGTGTCATCTCATATACACGTAAGCTGGAAACCACATACATCCACTGAAACGTAAGAACTGTTTTACGCTAGAAATAGGTGTGGCGGTGGTACCTCCCAGGTCGAACTACACTGGTTCTACCACCCGGTAAAAGTATCTAATACTTAATAAGTAATAGATACTTAGTAAGTATCTAATTTAGGGTAGAACGTTACACTGGTTTGGGTTCTTTTGTTCACAAGTAGTAAAGCAAGCATATCAATGTTTTGCTTTTAGTCTTGAATATCCTGTGATATTTAAGATCTTAAGCGAAATTACATAAGCTGTATAGTCAGAAGATTTGAGTCATAGTACCGGATGAAATCGGGGTCTTTTAATGCAACAACGACACAATTTAGAGAACCCCCATACGGACACAAACAATAACTTGTATATAATCTGAATGTGTATGTGAATGGAAATATGGTATTGAAAAGAAGTTGGCACTGAAAAGAGGTAGAATCTTTTGTAATTCGACTCCGAAAAATAAAATTAGTAATATAACCGTCTGCTGCCTGTTATTTACTGCGTTTATATTTTTAGAATGATTGGTCCGATTATTAGTAGCTGCATGACAGCATATATGTATGTAAGTTATTTTAAAAGTAAGCATTTTACTTTATACAGAACAGGAGTTCTATCTAAAGTCAACTAGCGAAGGTAACCAGTTCGTTTCGATGGAACGCAACCAGTGGCGTAGCGAGGGGGGGGGGGCGGTCCGCCCCGGGCGGCACATTTTAAGGGGCGGCAAAAACAGATTTGGCAACCTTGTTTTGTCATAAAGTCAGATATTGTCGTTTTTTTTGTCGTCAAGTTAGACTGTCGTTTTGTTTTTTTTGGTGGTCAAGTTAGATATTATATATAAATTGGTGTTGCAGTGGCACCTCCCCGGCCGAACTACGAAAGAACTAGAGTCCTACTTTTGGTGATGTAACAGATATTCCTGCGACAACTCTTAATCCGATAAATGTATGCTGATTGCGACTTCAAATAGCAAAGAGTACTTACAAAAGTAGAGTTGTTCATCAGCAGACGTGTGGTAAGGTTCTTCACGTTGAAGAGCGTGAGGCCTCCCCAACGGTCCCGGAACACGAGCTCCTCATCTGTAACAATACAATGGATTTTAGTATGTCAAATATCAGTTTTTGAGCGCTATGACATAGAGGTCTTCTAGGAAGGTTCATGAAGTGCCATTATTTTATATTCGCCTCTTCTGTGATGTGTCTCTTTTATGTGACAGGGATTAATTGCTATCAGGTAACCCATCTGCCTTATATAGTTATGTATGAAAATTAAAAAAAAAACATTGTTCAACAATGTCAGATTGTTGTTGAAACGTTATTGAGATTACTGTGTATATTAACTTTGAATATGACTAAGGTAAAACACAAACTTCATTATTATTTTCATAATATGGAAGTAGCAAGCGATCATTTAGTTCATCTGATGGTAACTGGCTATTGCCGCCCAAGGACGTCTGTGATCAAGCCGAGATAAGATACGAGTTTTAAGATCTGAGATAAGATCTGAGGTTGGGTGTAGCTGCGTTGCTTCCTCTGAGGACAAACTCGAAACATCTCGGATAAGTATTTCTCTTACCTTTCAAATTGTAACACGGCTTAACACTACTGTTTTTAGATAGACATAGATGTAGCGGTGGTGTCTCCGGATAGTCCGGATTTCAACCACGAAGAGTCTACCACCTACAATTTGAATGTATCTTCATAAGTAAGTATATACGTGTTTATTTACGGAACTACGTACATGAATGTCGATAAGATCCGTGAGAGGGTCCCTCAATCAATCACAGTGCCTGCACAAGGCTTTTATGGAGCCCTGAAACGTCATCTACATACGAGCAGGAAGAATGGGTTACAAGCGTCAAGTAGATATTAAAAACTTTTGAGCAACTAAAACACAACAAATAAGTATGTAACATTATTGGTGTATTTTTTTAAACGCAAATCTCAGTTCATAAACAGTAATATAAGTTTTTTTTTGTAAAGCGTAGTTGCAACTACATATAGAACAGAGGTTTCTTCTGAAGTCAATCATAGGTATTGCTTCCATGGGTTGTTTGTCACCGCGTATGAAAGTGATATTCTACCAGGGGTCAAACTAAACTGGTTCTTCTACCTTTAGATATAATGTGTATTTAGATATAAGGAGAAACACATTAATTTTATTTATCCGTATTAAAATGATGTATGTAGGTGAGTGTGAGGAAAATAGACAATAGTTTAGTATAAATACATAGTTTGACGATCTCTCCGGCTGTGTGTCACTGCATCAGAGATGCGCTGTTCTGGAAGACTGATGGCTGCTTAATTGACATTTAACCAACTTTCGAGGATGTATTATATGGAACAGCTGCGTAGGGATGTATAACATAGAATTTTCCTTTGAAGATATACTTAGCACGGTAGGAAAAGGATTCGGTTTTTGGATGAGATTGAGCTAGGAAACGAGCATGCAGACCAACTGATAGTGAATTGTCATGAACCTCTGTAAGCAACTACGTATAGTACACGATTGCTATCTGAAGTTAATCAATCACATATGCTTTGCTATATAAAAATGTGGATGTACACGAATAATTTTATAAGACGACAAGTAATATAAATCTAATCTATTTTGTTTCTAAGTTCTTGCGAAGTATTGGCTCTCGAGAGTTTTTAAGGTGATAGAACTCTTTGTGGTTTGAGTCAGGAGCAGCCCCGAATCTCCAATAATTTTACGAAATTCCATATATTTATTACATGTTATTGGGGTAAACACCTAAAAATGCCGCCTTTGCCCATTTGATTTTATTTTTACCATAATTTTAGCCATCAAATGTCCAGTAATTGGTGGTCATTAAAACGTATATGTGTCAAGAGTTCCACTTTTTACTGACTAGGCGTCCCAATAGTCAAAGTTAAATCGATTATGAGTTGCGCATTCGTTTGCAAGGTTTGACTTTGCCGCCCTCTGAACTTGCCGCTCCGGGCATAGGCCCCGGCTTGCCCCTTAGATCCGGGGTGCTCAGGAGGCACCATCGCTTATCTTTGCCTAATGACAGCAGAGCGCTGCTTAGTTCTGGTATGAAGAGTGTGATAAGGGAGACATACTTATTAGAACGCGTCGTCTAACTTAGTACTCAGAGGTAGCAACGCATCTGTAGCTAATGTCAAGTATGGTTTTGGTGTTGATTACAGATGTCCATATCCATACTATCACCATGTACCACACACCATGTCCTTACCGTAACAAGTATTTCAGAAGAATTTGGAATTTGCATTTAATTTGCCTTACATTTATCATAGCATAGAACATAAGCCACTTATGTAATATATCTTATGTCTTTCTGGTGACTTTTGGAAGTCTCACGACCCAGATTAGAGGTATCCTTGTGATACCTGCGTCACACAAGACAACAGATACAATCGGAAGGACTAACATGTAAAGATGAAAAAAGTTATTTGTAATAGTGTTGTCACACTTTCGATAAATTACTGTAAACTGTTTTAATCTAAAAAGCCTTATTTTTCATTGGAAAATCGATAGTATGGACACTGATTATGAAGATGATCGACAGATTTATGTTTTGTAAAATATTGCGTTCGACAACGCTGTTTTCAAAACTATCAATTAAATAATCGATAGTTTTGCTATCGATCAGCTGGCTATCATCTATCGATAAACTATTGATATTCGGCTATCAAGCGGCTACACTAATTTGTTATTTATGTAAATATTTTATTATATGCCAAAATATATATACATAAAGTTGGTAAACACCGCACAGGCTCTACAAATTACGCCCCTAAGATATTTTAAAGCCATAAAGGGCTATGAAGAGCGTGAGCTTGCCATCGGTATCGGCTGTGTGTCAGCGCTAAGACGCCTCGAGGAAGATAGATGGCTTCCTAATTGAGATTTAACAAACATGTCTCTATTGAGGACTAATGAAAAAACATCCTCCCACACTCCATCTTATTGAGTTTATCGGATTACGGCGGTGTAATTAATGGATAATCTACTCTCCTGGGTTTTACTGGGCGTACGCATGTGGATTTTTAGACCCAATCATCCATTAGGCTTAGACTCAATCGCGGGATGTAAATTTTACCAACAAAAACCAAATTTACTTAATTTTGTAACGCAATATATTTTCTCGGTGAAACGAAAATGCGCTACGAAAGCAGTTTTAGGCACAACAACTAGATGGCACTATACGATTTTTGATAGTATTACGACAACATGGGTATCAAATGATAGTTAGTAAATATACCAATCTAAATATATATAAGTATACAAATATACATATATTGTAATTGTAACTTTTACTTGTCTTTTCACAAAAACTCATATAAGCGTCAAATTAAATAAATATTATGGACAAAAAGTTAGTTTTGAGCAGTCGGGTTTTTTGTTTGAATGTTTCTAACGATGTTACTAGTTTCAATACTGTACTATTATGTATGGCAGTTTCTGTAATCGTCTTAGTATGTTTTTGTGGCAACCACGACACAGGAAAACTAATGTTAGGCTATGAGTGTATATTCATTCTTCTATCATTCACTCATTTATTCATTTATCTATAACAATATATATAAAGCAGTAGAGTTTGTTTGGTTGAACGGGTTAATCTCAGGAGCTACTGGTTCGAACTGAAAAAGACTTTTTGTGTTGAATAGTAAATTTATCGAGGAAGGCTTATATATAACTTATATAGAGTAAAGCAACAACGAAAAATGCAAAAACGGGAAAATATTTTTATTTTTGATAAAGCTGTCAAAAATAAAAATATTTTTTGCGTACGCGGGTGATACTACGTAGCAGAGCTAGTTGATTATAATATAGCGGGATCAGAAAGGAGAAGGTATAAATCGTGAGTAGCAATGAAACATACATTGAATAAGTGACTTACTTGTTTATCATTATCATAAAAATGTAATCGTAAACGGTAAAATGCCGAACTGTCGGCCAGTACGGATCTAGTTCATTCGTAAATGAGCAACTTCCCCTCCGGATATGCCGCTATATCCGGCTACGGATAGGTGCGCCCGATGTGGAGAATGCTACCAGAAATTCCTTATAAAATAACTAACTTCTGAATAAAGTTCCGTGTGAATGCTGATTATATTTTTAGCCGACTACATCAGAAACAGGGTAGTATTTTTAAAGCGTATGAATGTTTGTATGTATGTCCATTTCTTTGGCACGCGCTTCAGCCCAAACAGCTTGACGGATTGTGAAGTATGACATATCATTGGAATCGTTACAGTTTGCAGAACGTCATAGGAGAAAAAGGGGGGGATGAGACGACATTTTTTTAATGTAATGATAATATGGGTATCAAATGAAAGATCTTTCTGGAATAGTATTATACATACATAGATATATCTATATTTTTTGATCGGAGGAAAAAATCATTCAACCTTTTCATGTAAAATTTTATATTCTTAACATTTTTACCACAACTTTTTTGTCTAATTTGTACCGTTTTAGAGTAATTGCCAAAAAAACACTTATGATATTTTTTTTTAAACCGATCCCGGGGTTGCGGACCCAAAAAACTTAAGACATCGTTTTTGTACCTTTAGAATTACGTTGTATAAAAAAAATTGCGTCTCAAATTTTAATTTCAGACCTGTCCTAAAAAGAAACTGTCAGGATTTGTCCGGACTATTACGGACTGCAGATGGACTGCATGATCGTTTCTTTTTTTTAATTTAGTTGAAATATTTCTTTAGAATTGCAAACAAAACATCATTTTATTTATTTTATATATATAGTATTTTCTTCATGAAGTCAAAGTTAACAAAACCAAGAGGCGGTATAGTGGTTACAAAGTAGCAGGGAATCATGAGTTTAACCATATTATTTCAGTGTACACTGTAGTCTGAGAAAGGTGGGAAAAGCAAGTGAACATAACAAATGTGCAAAGTTGTCGTCCGTACGTTAATTAGACGACTGAGAGCGGAGCTCCAAGCAGTCGAAGTAGGGTTGCCACTTTTAAATAAAGTACTGTAATAAACTATTTAAAAATTTTGCAAATATTTTTTAAGTGTTTTTGAAATAAAACATCTTTGTAATCTTTGTAATTTGAAGTTCGATAAAAAGAAATTGCGTTATGAAAGCAGTTGTTGGCGTTACAGTCAGATGGCGCTGTACCCCTTTCTGAATCACGCTTACGAGTTTACTTCGTAGCTTGTATTTACAAGAACTCAAGTTTGGTATATGCGTATATAATAATAGGCTGTAAAGTGTGCCAAACAAAATTATATATACATACATCTGACGCAGTGAAATAAAATGTCATTGTTTTGTATAGATGTATGGAAGCACTTCAAAACCGTAAGTAACTAAATATTTTACACTTTTGTTCAATACCGGATTAGAACGGTCTGATAAACTACTATGCCCGTTAAAAACAGTAAAACAAAACATTCGACTACGTAACACG
Organism: Cecropterus toxeus; assembly: GCA_018249875.1. Taxonomy (NCBI): domain Eukaryota; kingdom Metazoa; phylum Arthropoda; class Insecta; order Lepidoptera; family Hesperiidae; genus Cecropterus; species Cecropterus toxeus. Next base: position 11,433 of record DWNE01006701.1, read on the forward strand.
ATTTTTATTGTTCATAATGATATATCTAATTTAACGCTTTATATGAGTTTTCGCTAAATTAATCAAGAAAAAAGAAAAAGAGATAGATAAAAAAAGTCGTCGCTGCTCCCTTCTTTTTCCCCTATTTGTAGGCGCAATTGTAATATATATAGCCTATTGCTCTGCAAATTGAAACGATTCCAATGATATATCATAATCTGTCACAATCCGTCAAACCATCCATATACATTTATTTGGCACGCGCTACACTGCTTATGCTACATCCCGTTATACATACAAAGAAACAAACAAACATACATACATACATTCATACATACATACGCTTGAAAAACATTACTCTTCCGACGGACTCGGGTAAAATAGTTCTGCCTTCCCATAAAACGAGTGGCAACCCTGCGTACGTCGCCTTGACTCGCTTGCGAGCCCGAGAGAGCCTTTGAGAGAACTTAACTCCGCTGTGTGCTGACTGCACTGGCGGCGACTGTTTGTACTTTTAAGTATCTGCAGCGGCTTGCCTGATATTGTTTTGTAGTCATGTCATATTAGCGTACTAGTAGTAGTGTCAGGACGTATGAGTAGATTGTAGTACATGTAAAACGCAACTTCTAAATGGACCGTTGGATGGTTGGCCATTAGTGGCTAATATGCGCACTTTGGTCTTCTTTGCTTCGAATTTTTAGATTTCATTACATTTGCTGTTCTTTATTCATAGTGGATATTTAGTAACTAGATAAGTTAACAGAGGTCAAGTTATGTTGGTTACCAAAATGATTGTAACCAAACGTTAAATATTTTATAACAAGAGAAGATATAGAATTGAGGAGCGCATTATGTTATAACTTTTTATGTTATTACATGTTAGGGCTTTTACTTGGTGCTAGAGAATAATTTTATTATCGAATGTTATAGCCCGCTGTTTTACTTTAAGATATACAGTACGTACAGTTTAAACATTTAGTTTTTACATTCGTCGATAAGAAAAAAAATATTAAATATATATATTTTTTTAATAAGTCATTTTTGTGTGTTGGTATAGGCATACATGTTTAAATATCACTCTAATGTTCTTCCTACGCGCCTAAAGCAATTTCAATTCTGAATTTGTTAAATGTGAGTCCAATTTAATCTGGGGGCACGGCAGTGCCCCCGCCAAGTCGAGCAAAAAAGCGGGACGGCAATACCATCCTTTTCTCGAAACAATTCAGGCCGTTTTCGGCCCCTTATAACTTCGTTCTGAATAGACCAAGAAGCCTGAATTTTTAGTTACTAAGCAGGAATGGTGTACACACGGTATATACAAAATTTCATTAAATATGAACCAGTAGTTTAAGAATTATTCGTTGTCAAACTTTCGTAATTTTGTCACTCACTGACTGACTGACCGATCATCAAAAGTCCAAGGCACTTCTAGCAGACATAGAA
>DWNE01006702.1:0-12853 GCA_018249875.1 Cecropterus toxeus
TGACCTTTTTTTAAACTAAAAATACAGATATTTTAAAACATCATAATTTATTCATTCGTAATTAGTAGAATAAACCTACGTAGAGCGTTTGTTAGTAGAATTGGTCGAGCGATAAACTTATCATACATACTCGTGTCGCTCGACAGTTATTACAATAACAGAGCGTTATCAATATTGTTGTTGGAAATTTACTCATTAAGATTAAACACACACAACCTATTGAAGAATCATTAAGATTACACTTATGCTATTGTGTATATAAACTGAAACACTTCAATAGTTATTCCATTACTTCTCGTGTGCTCGATTTAGTTGTAAATACTTTTGAAGAACACTATATGGGTCGGGATAGAAAGGACTCCAGGAAACTTGTTTCCATTGTCACAGTCAATTGTTTTGACACTAAACCGATACCGTAGTGTTCTTGGTGTAGATGGCACATGTAAAAATCAAATTTTGTTAAATATTAATATCGAGTACACTAGATGTGATCTTATAACTCATGATAAATAGTGGTGATGAATGTTGTGTGTATTAAGGTTTTTGTGTTTAAGATACGGTTCTTTAGTTTTAAAACACGATTCGGTGCGTTTTTGTTCGTTTAGTTTTAAGATTATTGCGTGATTCGGTGCGTTTTTGTTCGTTTAGTTTTAAGATTATTGCGTTTAATTTTAGGGATTTTAATTGTCAAGGAACATGTATTTTGCTTATAAATTAATTTTTCTTGTATCTACAACCAAATCTTGCTGTTTTACAACATAGAATTTGGTTGCCAGTCAACTTCGGTTCTTATTTGTTTACAGTAGATTTTGTTGTATGTAATATAGTTATTTAAAAAGCAGCATGTTTTGAGACAAACGTATGGGTATTTTCTCTAGTTTTAAGTTGCGGTAATTTTAAAATGTCGGCATAGTTTTTAAGTTGCGTTATAGTTTTAAGATGCGTTTTAGTTTTAAGATATAAAAAAGGTTAAAATTTGCGTTTAGTTTTTAAGGAAACATTGAAAAAAAACGTTATAGTTTTAAGATGCGTTGAATAAGCATACAATACGAATTTTACAAGAAAAGAAAGTCTTATTACACAATGAAATAGGAATCTTTTGCACGATGAAATAATATTAAGGATGAAATAATATTAAAGAAACAACACATGAAAAGGGATGATAAGCGTAAAATTACACATTACACAATGAAATAATATTAAGGAAATTAAACACATGAAAAGGGATGATAAGCGTAAAATTACACATTACACAAAATTACACATTTAATTTTAAGGAAACTAGTAATGAAAAAAAATGGGGAACATTTAAACGCTATGAATAATATACTACAAAAAAATGCGTAAATTAGATTTTAAGACACACGTTGAAATGAATAATAGGAAACGTACTACAACACGAAACAAGTGGATGATGGTTAATTTGTAGGCATTGAGTATAAAATCTATCCGACAAGTATTGACGTCTTAAGTGTAAGGGTGGATCTCCACATTCAATTTGCAACGCATTGATCGGACTAGACTTCATTGCACCTAATATAATCCTTAGAGCTTTTGCTTGCACGCTATCTAACTTTTTTAATGCAACGGCGCTGCAAGGTTCTAATAGGAAAGATCCGTAATCAATAACACTTCTTATCAAGGCGTTATACACAAGTTTCATTGTATACGGATGGGCACCCCACCATACACCTGACAGACATTTTAAAATATTAAGATTTTTTTCACATTTACTAGTAATATATTGACAATGTGGTACACCAGAAAGCTTTGAATCCAAAATGAAACCTAGAAATTTTACTTCAGTTTTTACAGGAATCAAAGTATTATTATATGTAATCCTTATACTTGGAGGATTTCTCATCCTGGAGAACAAGACTATTGTGCTCTTAGGTACTGATATTTCTAAGCCGTTCCTGATTAGCCAATCTGTAAGTAGTGTAAGAGAAGAGGATATATTTTCGCAAATTGTATGTACTGATGAACTGATAGAATAAATTAGTAAATCATCAGCATATTGGAGGACCCTAACAGAATTGTTAACTGATTTATCTAAATCATAAGTATAAATATTATACAAGATTGGACTAAGGACCGACCCTTGTGGAAGTCCTTTCCATATCGTTCGCGTAATTATTTGATCCTGTACACTTAAAGTAATTTCTCTTTCAGATAACATGTTTATTATAAAATTTATGAGTATGCAAGGAATATTTAATTTAAGCATCTTGAGTCTTAATATTGAGATAAGGACATTATCATATGCAGAACTTATATCCAAAAAGGCTGAAAGTACGCTATCATTATTGGAGAAAGCAAAGCGTATATCCGTTACTAATATACTTATATTATCAAGAGTACCTTTGCCTCTTCTAAATCCATACTGACTATTACCTAAAAGTCGATGACTTTCGACAAACCATTCTAGTCTATTTTTAATTAAATGTTCAGCTACTTTTGCTACAGTAGTTGAAAGGGCAATAGGACGATAAGATGAAACTTCCAATGGTGGTTTATCTGGTTTTAAAATGGGTATGATAATTTGAGATTTCCATGATGAGGGAATGTGGCCACTAATCATAACAGAGTTAATAAGCTGTAAATAATATTCATTAAAACTACTACAGTTATTAACAAGGAATGAGTACGGAATGCCATCAGCACCTGGTGTGGAGTCTTTTAGGTAATTAAGTACAGCTGTTAGTTCAGGCATCGTAAATGGTGAGTTTAGCCCTTTGTGATCATTACAGTTTAAAACAGAAAGTGGAGTTATGATATCTTCAGGAACCGAAGCAGGAGCTAATTTATCCATAAACTTATGAGCAACTGTTAATGGTATTGTGTGAGTTACAGATGAATGAAAAGCTGATCTAAACCTTTTAATATTCTGCCAGACCAGTGTGGAACTAACGTTAGGGCATAATGATGAGCAAAATTTTTGCCAGCCTTCTAATTTTTTTCGTTTTAAAATTGTCTTTGTCTCTCGGGCTAATTGACAGTAAATGTCAAAATTCTCTGTTGTCATTGCCCTACAGTAGTTTTTTTCAGCTTGCTTTCTTTTTTTTACTGCATTTGAACATTCTTCGTCCCACCAGGGTGGTGACGGAATTTTATCTGATCTTGTTTTCCGGGGTGGAAAAGATTCATCTGCGGACTGTATAATGAGTTTAGCCAAAGCCTCGGCGCAAGCTGGTTCTTGTCCGATAGAAATTTTGGGCAAACTATCTAGTCTTTTATGTATATTAGACTTAAATAAACTCCAGTCAGGATTAGAAAGTTTATGTTTTAAACGTGGGGATCTTTTAAAGATGGGTGGTTTTGGTTGAGGAAAAGATATTACCAGTGGCATATGATCACTACCATACGAGTAACTTAAAGACTGCCATGAAAGAATAGATGCAAGATCAGGAGTGCAAATTGATACATCTGGTACGCTATTACCTTCTTCAGGCCTAGTACGTCGAGTAGCCGTTCCAGTATTAAGTATACACAAATTGTGCATATCTAGTATTTCCAATAAAGATTCTCCATAGCATGTAGATTTTGTACTTCCCCATGTGACATGTTGACAATTAAAATCGCCTAATATTAAAAATGGTTTGGGTAATCCACTTATAAGAACATTTATTTCAGCCAAGATTGCTGTTGAAGGATTAGGAATATATATAGAAATTATATTTACATTATTTACATGAGCTCCAATAATACTTATAGTGTCACTAACTGACGGCAATTTAAGTGAATTAAAGGAGACAGAGTTATGTATGAGTATGGCAACACCACCATACCCATCAGGCCTGTCCTCCCTGAGACATGAATAACCCGGAATTCTAAAAGAATGACCAGGCTTCAACCATGTTTCAGAAAGGGTAATAACTATAGGTTTATATATATTAATTAAACATAATAATTCACTTTTATTACTAACTATACTGCGGCAATTCCATTGGACTATGTTGGTCAACTTGTCCATCTTGGTTTTGCACATTTGTGATTTCATGTATTAAAAAGGCAGCGTTGTCCGGTTTTATTATATTTAACTTTATTAATGTATTTATTAATTCATTTATAATATCTTTAACGGAAAAATTTACATCAGCACTTTTATTAATAGAAGATCCATTAGGTGCAGAGAGAGTGTTATTATAATCTTTAGTTAGAGAGTTATGAGCTATTTTGTCATACCCTCCCACTTGTTTAACTGGTACACGTGGTTTGAGAAATATGGTTTTTTTTGTAGATTTACTAGTGGTATTATAAGGTATTGTAGGAGAAAATGATTCTCTGATTAAAGTTTTTGGTTCTGAAACAACTTCAGCATACGACTTGGTGATGGGGGGATGTAGTTTTGACGCTTCAAGATATGATATACAGCTTTGAGCCATTGTTAATTTAATTCTTTTTTGTCTGTCAAATTCTGGGCAGGACTTATTAATAGCAAAATGACGCCCAGAACATGAGCAGCAAAATGCATCAGTTTCCTCCACTGTACAAGTTTCTCCAATGTGCTCTTGACCACATTTGTAGCATCGTGGCTTGGATCTACAATGAACCTTAGTATGGCCATATTTGCAACAATTATAACATTGTATAGTGGGATAAATATATAGTTCCACGCTTAGCGAATTATAACACATGAAAATTCTTTTAGGCAACACCTGTCCATCAAATGTTAATACGACAGATTGAGACGGTTTCCATACAACTGATCCTTCAACAATAACCTTATAATTTAATCGACGTATATTTATCACTTCGCCACAACCAATTGGTACAGATATATTAGATTTAATTTCTTCCAATGACCATTCAGAAGGAACACCTCTTATTAAGCCAATTCTTGTTACGTTAAATGATGGAATGAAAGCTTTTAAATTATTTTGATGTAAAAGTGGATTTAATACAAAATTATTAGCATCTTCATAATGAGTGAATGCCATACTTAATCTATTGCGACCTATTCTTTTAAGACTACCATTAGCAATATTTTTAATAATACTTTTATTTTTTTTAAGAAAATTGCCAAATGTAATGGGATGGAGTGTGGTGCCCTCAGATAAAGTTTGTGTTACTTTTTGAACATGTACTAGGAATGGGGCATTGTCAGTTCCAATGTAATATCGAATGGGCCTGGGTAGTTCTGTACTAGGTGTATTGTTGGTGACAGTATTAGATAAATTATTAGCGCTATTGCCAGTATTATTAAGCTGTTTATAAACTTTGTGTTTCCTTTTGTCATTCTCGCTAGATTCTCCGCTTTCTCTTAAACACAAGCAACTGCGTTTAGAATCGTGAATTTTAGACTTATCGGTTCTTTTTTTTTTATTGCAATGCTTACAAAGTTTACGAGCAGCTTTAACCCTTTTCCTTTCGGATCGTATAGAAGAGTCCGTGTCCATACTCGAGTCATTAATGTTAACTACGATATTAGCACCGACCTGGGGGATTTCAGGTCCCCCAGGATCAAAGGTACCATCCTCCGCCATAAGAAAATATTTTAAAGCACTTACCTAAATGAGATATTTACAAAACTACATATAATACAATAATCTAAGGAAGATATTTTTTCAAATTACTACTTAACTGATCTCAAAAAATACTTAGAAAATAAATTAAACGAAAAAGCTATAAAAAACACTCCCGCCAAGTTGAACGTTTCCCGCGCTTTTCAACCTCTGTTCTCTTCTCCTCGGTGAGATCATTTTTTTGTCTATTTACTTTCTCAACAAGGATTCCTGCCTTTCAGCCTAATTTACCGTTACCCGTATATATAATGTACTCTGTGTTTACCGTGATCTCTATGCTCGTTATTACTTTGTGAGTATATTTATTGTGGCATTGAAATTATATGTTTCGACGACCTAAAAAATTTGCAATCAAGAACTGATACAGATAAAAGGGTACTTCTTATAATATAAAATTCTCGTGTAACAATGTTCGTTCTCGTACTCCTTGGAAACGGCTTGACCGATTCTCATGAAATTTTATGAGCATCTTGAGTAGGTGTGAGAATCGGCCAACATCTATTTTTCACACCCGTTAGTGATAAGGGTTGTCCACCCTTAACATTTTTTTTTATTTTTAGACATTTTTTTTATTATGGCGCATTTAAAATAGATACATCCCAAAATTTTTACCCTTTTATCACCAACCCCTATTTTTAATAGCCATTTTAATAAACTATTAACTCTTTTTACTACTTATTAACTATTTTTCATCCCCGGTCGATAACTGATCAATCTAAGTTAGTTATTTTTTTTTCTACACTAGAAATTATTTAGAAATAATTTATATGGTAAAACAACGATTGCCGGGTCAACTAGTATACCTATAAATTCTATATAATGAGATTTTATAATCGATATCGCACATCAGATATTGCAGACTCCCCTTTCATGTATCTCAGTATGTACTATGTGTCGTTTTTAATACTTTCACGGAACGGATTAAGCTTCGACAGTTACCTAATCAGAATCTAGTTTCAGGTGTATTTATTTTATTTTAACGAAAAGACGAACTCTTCTTCTTCCATGACACATTACTTTCCCACAATATTTATTCGGATTAAGCATGATTTCAAATTCTAGTCGCGTTATCAATAAGTTAAGAAAAGTCGCCACAAGGCACAAATAAAAACGACTTAAAAAGGAATAGCGATTCTATCTGGGCCCTGACGTTAATAATTTAATTATTCGAACTTCACGTCAAGTTACTAGCTTCACAGCCGGACTTGGATTTGAATAGTTTACTAGGTATCGTTAAATATATATGAGTAAGCAACTGTGCAAAAGACCGAAAAAACAGCTAAAACATCGTAAAAATATGAGTTTTCGTTGGGGACCCTTTTTGTTTTAGTAATTGTTGTTACAACAACAAATTTTAATCTCAGAATTGAAACAAACTGAAGACAATGGCGTTATAATAATATTACAGTACTATTTATACTTCTGTATAATATACGGTATCCAAAAAACCAAAAATCTATGCAGTAAAAAAAAAAACATTCCTTTGTACATGAAACCGGGCTTTTAAAACAATACTTTGATCAAAATTAAATACCTCTTTATTAATAATTTTATTTTACTCAATTAAGGATAATTCATATAGTTCTATTTTTTTCTATTGTATCTGTTCAACACAACGTGAGATATATGCCGTCTGTCGAACTTTTTTAAAAACTGACGTCGAAAATTGACGTGACATCTGTCTATCGACATGTTTATGTCAGATTGTCAGTATGTCATGTCAGTAACGTTATTGACAGTGTAGTGCATCGCTAGTGTGCAATTTTAAATCGAAAACATAATTTTATATATGTTCAGGAATATGCTAAATTAACAAATAAAATTAAAACAGTTATAAGTTTATTTTTACGTCATGGTAAGACCCATAGCCAATTTTTTTCTAATAGGAAAACTAAATTTTGGTGATAACTGTATTTATTGTCGCCTACTATTAGAATCGTTTAATATTATAATATTAATGATTGCTTTTTTATCAGTTCATTAAACGTGCCAATCGCTGCACTAGTTTTAATATTATGATTTTTTTTGTATGTAGTATATGGACAAATAGTGCCAAAATTCGAATTGCTTTACTGATACTACACAAACGTACAGAACTACAGTGATAATACGCTGTGTGGCAGGCAGGCGGTCACTTCATGAGATACAAGGTCGTCTAAAGCAATTAACGGATTTGATTTAAATTACATATAAAAAATATGACTTCATGGCGAAATCATTGGAGCATACATAAATAAGCTAGTGCCTAAATATTCTGTGCACTTTTAATCAATCCACCTATATAAAAAGTATTTATATATATTCAACTGATATATTTATTACCATATATCATAGCAGCATAGTAACCAATAATTAAATTCAAAGTATTGTAGAAAAACTTCAAATATGCAACCTGAATGTGATAAGTAAGATAAATCTCATGCCAAAATTTAAATAAAATCCATTGCAAGCATCTGTTTGAATAATAACTAATTGTACTACTGCTTTTTATGAATAGCAATTATTATATTTATGTTGTGAAGCCATCTCTATATGATAACAAATTATTTTATTCTTGGCACTAATGTATGCAATGCAAATTATTATCTTTAAATAATAATGTGGGAATTTATACTTTCAGGTATGTAATCTTATCATCATATCAATTTGCAATATATATTCTGTTTTTTGTATTTGTATTTCACAAAATCCATGCAGAACTGGGGTTCCATCCGAAGCTGATGAAAGTTTGGTCGCCATTCACTGAGGACTAAGTGTGACTTAGATGCCTCATATGCCAGCGAGCCATCAAACAATACCTTTCCATCAAAGTGCATTAAATCCTAGGAGTGTGGCATCCGTGCCTTCCTGGTCGAGATTTGTTGGGTGTTACCACATTTCAAAAATATAGCATAATAAACAAGGTACACGTGTCAGGTGGTGCAAGTGCGGCAGGAGTGGCGCGAGTGGGGTGGGCGCGGCGCGGCGCTGAAGGAGAACTTCCCGGAGCGCGACGCGCTGCGGCTGCGCTGGGCACTGCTGGCGGCCGCCGCCACGGCGCTGCTGCTGGCCGCCGCCGCCGCGCTCGCGCGCCGCCTGCCCGACCCGCTCACGCGCGCCAACGGCTCCGACCATCGCTTCATAGCGGAGATCGCGCACGAGCACCTCGTCAACCTCACCTCCCTCGGACCTCGAGTGAGCACCCGCCCCGCGCCTGCGAGGCACGTTCGAGTCGCCAGATGAGAACACGATAATATCTGAACAGAATATTACGTATTACGCATTAAATATTATGATACAAAAAAAAAAACATTATAAAAATGATTAAAAAGAAATTCCTTTTGTGGCACATTAAGAGATCATACCTAGGGGGGGGGGGACTATTTAAATTAAGTTTTTACCTCGTCACGATAAGTTGATAAGTGATTTTTAAATCGTACGATAATCAATTTTTATTTATTTCGAAAATCAGGACATGACATTAAAAGTCCAGACTGTTCTGTAGTACTCCGAGTATCTGGCAACCGCACGTGTAACGAAGTGAATAGATGTTGTGCACGGTCCGCGCAGGTGGCGGGCACCTACGAGAACGAGGTGCTGGCGGTGGGCGTGGTGGTGGGGGCCGTGAAGCGCATCGCGGCGGCCGCGTCGCCGCACAACCGCGTGGAGCTCGACGTGCACACCGCTAGCGGCGCCTTCCCGCTCGCCTTCATCGACGGTACTCTTATACTCTGCTTCGAACACGCCTAGTACTTGCAGTAATCCCTACTTTCTGTTACATTAATACATGTACCTTGTGCGTATTGATAATTATTGTTTTATCTCTTTATACGCTTTATGGGCATATAATTTTTATATAGTTTTACAACATTATGAAGTTTAATTAAATAAAGTAATAAAACACATAGGATGTTAATTTAAATAAAAATAACTAAAATGTTACAGGTTTAAATAAACCTGTAACATTTTAGTTATAGTAATTATTCGTGCAATTTATTGTTACTGGTATTATACAACCTTAATTAAGTATAATAATACATTAAGTTAAGAAAAAAATCCGTAGCTTGTGTACTCGTATTAAAAAAGAAAAGAGGACAAGAAATGTATTCACTTTTTTTCCTTTTGAATATGTATATACGACCTATACTATTGGTAAAGGCAATAGTTACGATGTTTTATACTGAACTTCAGTTAATTAATAGTAAATTACAGTGTTTTAAACAATTGATTGGATTTTCAAGTGGGCTTGGGTGGCGAACTCCGAGACTAGAGAATACAGATAATAAAGAAAAAATATAAATGGCAGAGGCGATTCCATTATTCTGTCGATCGTTAAAACTAAAACTTGTATTAGATTTAAAAACGGTGTTTTTAATGAAGTCATTCACGTGTACAAAATAGATTTTCAAAAAGGTAACAGTACCGACTCCGTAACTCCTTTACACATTTTTGGATATTTCTGTATTTTTGGATTCGGTCGTCCCCGCCCACTCAACATAAACGAAACGAGTGCAGCGGTGTGTTTGCGCGCGCAGGCATGAGCCACATGTACCGCGACGTGCAGAGCGTGGTGGTGCGCGTGCGCGGCGCCGGCGCGCGGCCGGCGCGCTCCGCGCTGCTGCTCAACTGCCACTACGACACCGTGCCCGACAGCCCCGGTGAGCGCCGCGCACTCGTCGTGGAGAACACCGAGCTTGTTCACGAAATCCTATTCCTGCTTATTCGTCTAGGTGTTCGACGATTATCTGAATAGATTCGCCTGTACGGATTGCTTATTTAATAGATTTTCTAAGGTTTCAAGTCAGAAAGATTTTTAGGATGATTAAACCCTTCAAATTCCGTGACACTACCGCCGACATAAAACCCTTCAAATTCGATTCCTACTTAACAGCAATGTTAATCGCTGCTGTGTTAGGAAAATGTGGTAAGAAAAACGGGTACTTTTCCAATACTTATTCCAAGTTAGCTCCAAGGGGTACCATCATTACCAGCCTTAAAGAAGATTCTAATCGTATGTAGCAACTATTCATCAGAATACTTATTCGCTAAATATATATTGTTAAAAAATAGCGTTGATCGAAACTCGATCGTCGAACTACTTAGCGCAGTAATAGGTATTTATCTCGATACAAAAAAAGTACGTTAAAGACGCGTACACGATTACACATACCTTTTTTTTCTCAATTTACGTCACGGTTTACACTAAGTTACTTTACAGATACAAAAGAGGAAAGATTTCATATAGAAAATAAATATTTAGACCTCGGTGGCATAGACGGATCTGTAATTAAATTAGGAAATAAGATTCCATCAAATTGGGTCACTGTATATCGTGTCGTCTGCTCACAAGTGATATGCTACTAGTCAGATAATAATATTCAAATGGACTTTAACCATTATGAAATTCATCTGAATATTTAAATTGGGAAATGTTACGACGATATAATTCCCAAATAGATTCAATGAGGTCATGTCGATATAATTATTTACTGCCGGTCGACGCGTCCGTTACTCTGGTAGTTGCCTAATTGAGTCAATCGGCGAGCTCTAACGCCAACGCATAACACTTGCTAGTTCTAGTAGACAATGAAATGCACTCGTGCACGATTCCGTAGCATGCGCAAAGTTCTATTTATATATTATTAAAATGAACATGCAGTCCACTTCGTAGTTACTGGAAACAGTCGCCCTTGAATATCTATAATATCGTTGACAACACCCTTCAAGTCAAAGTACTTGCAGCGCTCGACAAGATCGGAATAAGACAGAAAGGGGTTCGTCAAACGATCATATCGTTCTTTCGTGCCGTAAACGTCGGCGCGTGTGCAGGCGCGAGCGACGACGCGGCGGGCTGCGCCGTGGTGCTGGAGACGCTGCGCGCGTTGGCCGCCACGCCGCGCGCGCTGCGCCACGACGTGCTGGCGCTGCTCAACGGCGCCGAGGAGAACGTGCTGCAGGCCTCGCACGCCTTCGTCACCGCGCACCGCTGGGCGCGCGCCGCCCGTGCTTTCGTCAACATCGAGGCGTGCGGCTCCGGCGGCCGCGAGGTGCTCTTCCAGGCCGGGCCCGGCGAGCCCTGGCTCGTCGAGGTCTACGCCGCCGCCGCGCCGCACCCCTTCGCCTCCTCGCTCGCGCAGGAGCTCTTCCAGTCCGGCCTCATCCCGGCCGACACTGACTTCCGCATCTTCCGCGACTTCGGCAACCTCTCCGGTAAACTGGCGTCTCTCCCCCGCCCCGCGTTCCCCGCCCCTCGCTCTCACCCCCGCTGACGCTCGCCGCCGGTCGGTTGCAGGGGTGGACCTCGCGTGGAGCAGCAACGGCTACGTGTACCACACGCGGCTGGACACGGCGGACCGCATCCCGCTCGCGGCCCTGCAGCGCACCGGCGACAACGTGCTAGCGCTCGCGCACGGTGCGTATGGGCTTAGACGGCAGCGTAGCTTTGCCTTCGCATACAGCTCGTCACATCTCTGTCGTTTTGTAATTATTTAATTTTTAACGGAAGAAATTGCATCACCTTTATTTTCCGATGAAGATTCATTATCGATAAATCCAATAAATACCGCTTTATACTTATTTTACGGACGCGTCGCTTACACACTCGTGTTACGTACGTACTGCATTCGTAAGACGCGTGTGCAAGCGCTGGGTACTAATATAAACACAAACATGTCGCTTTGACTCGCGCTAAAAAACGTGTACGTTCTGCGGAATCGAGCGAGCATAACGACGAGCACCGACCGCCCCCGACAGGGCTGCTGAGCGGCACGTGGCTGGAGCGGGCGGCGGAGCGCGCGGCCAGCCAGCCGGTGTTCTTCGACGTGATGGGGCTGTGGCTGGTGAGCGCGCGCGCGCCCGCCGCGCTGGCCGCCGCGCTGCTCACGGCCGCGCTCGTGGCGGCGCGCCTGCTGCTCGACGCGCGCCAGGCGCAGCGCGAACGTGAGCGAGATTATACATTACGTCACATCGCATTAGTATACGACGCTTCGTGCCTCCCCCTCTTTCCGTAGATGGTATAAAAGGCGACGAAATCTAGCAGACGGGGGTCATGTATATCGTCAACATCCACTGCGGTCACAGATGTGTTTGCCAGGCGCGCTGTATCTTCGTCCACTAAGTTTCCGGGTCGCTTTAAATTGAAACGGACATTAGCGGAAATACATGATATGGCGGGCAGGTGTTTCTGTAAATACATAACGCAATATCGTAAATAAGTATTAGAGTGAAAAAAATTAGAGTGTAAATGTGTGGACCCCCTCCCGGCAGTGTCGCTGTGCGCGCGGTCGTGGCGGCGCGCGGTGTGCGCGGCGGCCGCGGGCGCGGCGGCGGGCGCGGGCGCGGGCGCGGCG
>DWNE01006703.1:0-12853 GCA_018249875.1 Cecropterus toxeus
GTTCTCAAAGGTGTGTGAAGTCTACCAATTCGCACTTGGCCAGCGCGGTGGACTATGGCCTGAAACTCTCTCACTCTAAGAGAAGACCCGTGCCCAGCAGTGGGACAGTAGTGGATTGACGAGATACTTATGCTAATATTATAAATGCGAAAGTTTGCGAGGATGCATGTGTATTTGTTACTCTTTGCGCGGAAAGACCTGATTAGATTTTGTAGAGATTTGGTTTATATTCTGGATTATCATATGGGATAAGCATTATCATGAGAAACGAGACCATAGCGAGCGGAGCCATGGGGATAAGTTGAATTATGTATTTAATTTTGACTATAAAACAATCATAGAAATATCTATGTGGTTTTCCTCATATAATACTTGTGACTACAAAGCTGCAATTCCAGTGCTAGGTATCTTAAAGGCAGGAAATACCAGTTCCGAGCGGATCGTACTTGACGGATCCGGATCTTTCCGGATTTCGGTCGTTTTAGTGCGGCCCGTAAAGTGGGGCAGGTTATCGCTCTACACGAGGATCTCTCGTCAAATAGTGCCAGTTAACTTAATGTAGCGGAAAAGTTATTCTGCTCGCTGCGTTAAGTGAAATTTCTCGCGAGATGTCGCTCCGTATGCCATTTGATGGATATTTTAAAAGTAAAGGCGTTTCCATTTGCTTTCGACTTAAATATAAGCGTTTTATGATGCGCTTAGAACTACAACATACAACTATAACATTATAGATAAATAGAGATAGAAAAATAATAGGATTTTAGTGTTGAAAAAAAATCTGCTGCCCCTTTTAATGTACAACTCTAGGAGGAGTTAATGTTCAAAGCTTATAGCAAATACACGTTGTATATTACATAAAAGGCAAGACTTTTGCCCTCCAACACTTGTTACCGCATCCCCTGGTAATATAACTTTCGGGGCAGGTGCCCTGTTGTCTTTCTCTATCCCTAAATCTAAGCCCGAATTATAAACTGAAACACAGTGAAGCTGCACTTCTTTCTTCCCGACGGCGTCATAGGAAGTGACTAAGGGATGAAATACATAAAGATGCAGCCTAATAATGATAATTCATTGTCTTATACAAGTTAATCTATTCTGATGATTACAGCAGAATATCTGTATATTACGTTGTACGAAGACTGTGTATTGTTGCATAGTCAAACGTACATGGAAAATAATTCAAACAGGTACTCCATTTGATCTATCTTCTTCCAGAGAGAAAGCCTGGTAGTAAAAATAAACATTGCAACACAGGTCCAGATAGGCAATGCAACTTTTAACTGACTTTTCGATCACAGAACTGCTCGCCCACACAGTGCGTGGTAAGGCGCCATCCAATTAAAAATGTAAATGGTGTGGCATTGTAACAGAATTAACGGAGATCTGGGCCGCCATCTTGATTACAATAATAATGCCGTAAATTCAGAGATCTTAATATAACAACACCTACGTGAAACTTGCGGTTTCGAGTTAATTGAAAAGGGTCTTCGATGTATCCTGGTCTGGTAGGAATCAATATGTAAATAGGGTAATGCCGGTAGCTAATAATTGATGACGGTGATGTGTGGTATGTGTTTTCGACTAGGATTTTGACAACAAATAAAAGCATTATAATGCTTCACTGACTTAACTAATATCTTATACCGCGTTGCTGATGTAAACGAAGAACGGAATTTTACCTTATAAAAACATCTGGTTTCTTATATATTTTTATTTCTTTGTTTCTTTTATTATTTATCGAAATAGAACACAATATAATTTATAATTTCGTCAAGTAAAATCGTTCCTTAATCGTTATCTATTTACTCAGATAGCAAACTGAAACCTATCGTAAAGGTTGTAAGTAAGTAAGTACTACTCTTATTTTAAAGGCATCTAGAATCAGCTTCAGATAGTATGTCTGTTCTACTATGACCTTTCTATATATTATATGAGCGGCAATTATCAGTGAATTTGTTTTTGCAATAGACTAGAGCTTTGAAAATTAATGACTTTATTTTGTATAGGTTTATGGAGGAACAACTATTTAACTCGCCCATGAAGATACCGCGCAAAACTTAGCGAATTTACCTTTTTTCTTGATAATCTATTATCTATTTCGGACATCAGTATACGAAAATTAATTTTGGATTATATGAAGCTAAGGTTATTATCTCAAGATCTAGTCCAAACAAGTATCTCATCTAGTGCACCCACTATTCTCAGGAGTTTACAAGGAAATGGGCCATCAAATATTCGAAGCGAGACGACCCCACAATGGGTATACAGTATCCCACCCTGGCACGTGTCGGCCAATTATCAGGAGCAAACAACCTAGTCAATCTGAATGTCACGTCATTAATTGTTGAAGCGCTATTACTGGCGTCAATAAATGTTTACGACCCCTACATTGAGGCGCTTTCCTCGATATTGTCATAACGGTGTTTACTTACTATGTAAATCCATTGCCTGCTGTGTGTAGAATGATCCCAGTGTTGTGTGAACTAAAGGAGCAATGTACATGAAATTGACAAAGTATCTAGAACTTATGTTTAGATTTGTGTTCGTGGTAGAGAAACGATTGGTGTCCAAGCAACAGCATTGTGTCCGACACCCACTAAGATACAAATTGTTAGACAAATATCTCGTACATAGATCTACGGAGAAAGATCGTAAATTCTGATACAAAATATATTACGACTTTACTGCGTACCTAGTAGGGAATAATGTACGGTATGTAAGAATTTTGGGATTATCTTGATATTATGCTATAAACTTCACTCCTGAGTAATGCACTTAAAATTTATTTAATATATGAACTTACTTTAATTTTATTTGGTCATAGTTACCTTACTTATTACCGCTAAGGACTAAGTTTTACCCTCGGATATCTTAGCATATTTGATAAATAAAATACATATATTCTTTTTTTCATTTTCCTCTTACAACAGCAGCATAATATTCCAAAGAAGGCTTTAAAGCTTATAATCCCTATAAATATAAACCATGGACCTTACCATAAAAGGGGAATAAGCCCACTGAAATATTTCGTCACAATATACTATAATAGAACCATCACAAAAGGCCCCATATCTTATTTCTCAGCGAAACGTGATATGAGGGTATTGTAGGGCCCGACATATCTTGGTTAAGCTTGCCATAAATAGTTTAGTGTTACATGTACTTTGGTACATGACGACATATGACTTTTTTAATGTCGATATACCAAACTTTTCCTGTCTATTAACAGAACGAAAAATAAACGTTTTCTACACACAAAGCGCCACACTATGATTTTCTTCTGTGTCGTGGGTACCATGGACATACAAAGATGAATACACAAGCACCCAGACTCAGAACAGCATCATAAACTCATCATTCGGGTGTCTGAAAAGCCGAGGATCGAACCTCCGCCACACGAGTTTTCAATGGTGTGGTAGGGAGATATACTTGTCCAATGCATTCCAACTCAATCTTAATACCTATATAACCTATAAAATACAGAGATATAATACTTAACCTTTAAAAGTCAGAAAAACAGCCAAAATATGCAAAAACTCGACATTATCTATAAAAACACCTTTATTTGTATAGGAGTTAACCTTAAATATTTAAATTATTTTGTTTTAGTATTAGTAAGTGGAGTATTACTATTACTAATACTACACTTACTAATACTACCACAGATGATGTATTTTCATCATCTGTGAAAATTTCAACTGTCTATCACGGTTCATGAGACACAGTCAGGGTGACAGACAGACGGACCGATAAACAGCGAAGTTTTAGTAATAAGGTTTTGTTTCCACCCTTTAGGTAAGGAACCCTAAAAGTGTAGAAAATTCTATTATTACTCATTCTCAGACCTTCGAATTGCTTTTTTGCAAATATATGCGCTATGGACACGCGATTCATTGTTATTATATACAATGCATATTTCAGTTATATCGTAGGTAGTAAATATCAAAACGAATAAAATAAACCGCACCCATTAAGATTATTGTAGCACGTGGGTAGAAATTTGTAACGGAATACGTGAGAATTTGAAACGATCATAAACATACACCTCCGCAGAGCGATGTTCAGATAAAGAGTATTACCGGCTAATTATGTCCCAATTAGGTACAGTTTTCGACCCGCGTGGCAGAGCGGTCATCATACCGGTCTAACGCGCAGTGGGTCTCGGGTTCGATTCCCGGTTAAACAGAAATATGAATGATGAATTTAAATTTCTGTTCTGGGTCTTAGTGTTTGTGTATTCGTTTTGTGTGTTCATGGCACCCACGACACAGGAGAAAATCCTACTGTGGGGCTATGAGTGTAGAAAGCGTCTATGTCCCTAGTACAATATTACTAAATATACTGAAGTGATGAGCAATTCAAATGTTTTATAACTACTACCCGTTCGCACTAAGTTTGCCGCTATCTACATGACGTCAAACATGTAGTAGCGTCAGCAAAAAAAAAAAACAAGTTTAAAAAATATATATTTATTCGTTGTTACGGATTAGATACATTTTCATTATAAAAATTAATGAAATTAAATATCTTTTTTTCCGTAAGAGGCGACTAAAGGGGGGTAATAGTGGGAGCTCGAGCTGTTCAGCCAAGCGACCCCGGGAAGGACGATGACATGTGTGGTTGCATGTCGTCGCAAACATCTGAAGACACGGTGAACATTTACCATGTTTGCCGTGAAAGAGCTGGGAAGGGGCTATACCGCTCAAAGGACTCTTTTTGTGTTCCGTTGGACACAGCGCTGAGGACGGCCGAGGGGGTTTTAGTGCAGTAAAAATCCCACATAACCCCACGTTGCTCCCACAGCGCCGGGTATCTTTTGAAGATTTTCCCCCTTGATACAAAAATAAGGTACACAGTAGACAATTTTGCAGCTTCAATCTTAAAAAATACTAGTAAGTACTTCAGTGCCTATATACGAACTTAAACACGTGTCTAACAATCTGGAAAGTAGAATAGTTAAGGGTAACAAGTTTTCTTTCACGCGTTTTAGTGAGAAAACTTTGGAAGAAAATAAATATCCAAGAAAAACCGTTTAAGCATCACCAATGGACCTCGACCCATAAACCCAAAAGACAAAGAGACCTCCAAATTTCCAACTCATCTATTATTCCATGGAGGTGCTCGGTTCAAAAATCCATCAAAGTGCCATCAAGGAGTTTACTAACACGTGTACAAGTTTGGAAAAAACTTTAATAGGTCTCTTTAAAGGGGTTGTTTCACTACTAACTAATTGCGAAGAAACGATGACCAAATGAAAGGCAAAGCTAACAAAACATAAAATGTTAATCCAGACTTTGAGATTGAGAATAAGATTATTTATCACGTCGCTCTAAGTTGCTGGTAAGACTGTGTAGGAAGCAGAGCAATATTTTTCGAACGTATGCATGAATGTTTGTTTGTATGTACATATGTACATTTCATTAGCACGCTCTACAGCCTAAACGGCTTGACGGATGACGACATATGATATATCATTGGAATCGTCTCAGTTTGGAAAGTGATATAGACTCTATATTTTTTTTCTTTGTAAATTGCGCCTGCAATTAGGGGGAAAATGGGGGAGGGACGGTTTTTTTATTATCACGGCAATATGGGTATGAAATGAAAGCTAGTAAATAGGCCATTCTAAAACTATGTATATTATAATACTAAAAGTATTATATTTGGTTTTGGTTTGGCCATTTTTACTAAATTTTAAATAAATTAAATGTATCATTATGAAAAAAAAAAACGTTTTAAGCAGTCGGGTTTTGCTTTAATATTTTTAACAATATTATTAGTTTGGTGTCAATGCAAAATAAGTAATATGGATAAGGGCTGAGTTGAGAAAAAGTTCTTAAAACTGCGTTAAGTCTACTAACTCGCAGTTGGCTAACGCGGTAGACTACGACCTAAAACTCTCTCATTCTGAGACCCGTGCCATGGGGCAATAATGAATTGACGATAACGAGTTGTTACAATGCCTTTTGACTGAACTATACGACAATTTCTCATGTACACCTTTTGTTAAGACGATAATGTAATTAGAATGGTATTCTTTTAGAATGGTATAATTTTGTTAGGCGCGAAATGATTTTCTTCAATATTCTTTCTCATCAATACTTCTATACTAATATTATAAAGCTGTAAAGTTTGTTTGGTGGAACGGGCTAATCTCAGGAACTACTGGTTCGAATTGAATAATTATTTTTGTGTTTAATAGTAAATTTATCGAGGAAGGTTTTAGGCTATATAACATCACGCTATGACTAATAAGAGTGGAGCGGCAATAGTTAATAAATAGTTGAAAAATATTTTATCGCGTGTAGCTGTATATCGTGTACAGGTACCTGTTCTTAGTGAAATAAGTCGGTAAAGTTGGTATTACTTTATATGAACTTTGTGTTGGTTTAACAAATGGAGCCATAAATCGATTAGAACCGTAAGTATGAAAAAAACTTATTATTAACGGCGTATTTTCCGAAACTGGAAGGCTTCATTATTAGGTTTCGCGTCGAGGAAAAGTTCGAAAAGTACTTATATTATTACGTTAATCAAATAATGCCTTTTATGTTACTAAATTTACGGTAAGTTTCTTATTTAATTAGATTAACAGATTCTGAACTGAACTTTTATTAGATTTTTACTACATGTGAATTATTAGATTTTTACTAGATAGTAATTTTGGATATGTGATATAATATAACCACTATTTATTTTAAGGATTCGGTACTCAAAGTACCCTATTACTAAGACTTCGTTGTATGTCTGTCCGTGTGGCTGACCCTGATTTATTTTTTGATGGTATCGAACCCTTCGTGCGCGTGTCCGATTCGCACTTGGCCGATTTTTTGATATAACGGTAATAGGAAACACATATTCTTTCGATGTTAAGTGGCCACTGCAGCTCAGATATTATCATATTAGTTACATATTTCCAATTAAGTCGTTAAGTTTACAATTGATGTATTAAACTTCCAGAGTTTCCCATAGGAATACTTCAAACATGTACTTTTTGTAGTGCATACTACTTATTTAAAAGCGCTTATTTTTGTGATTAGAGTTGCAATAGTCTGGAAATTTCATACTGGGCCTCTCAAATGAAATGTCTGAGGCTCGAATACCAGGCAAGTTCGAAGAAAACATATGGATGTGTGTAACAAATATAAGTTATCTTACTTAAACTATAACAGAAAATATTGTGAGAGTTAATTAATAAAACATTGTAAAATATGTATGACACCCAACTTGGCCAGCGCAGCTGAGGGTGGTTTACACCCTCATTCTGAGGAGAGCTATGTCAGTCAGACAGACAGTCATGAACTGAAGCCGAATAAGGCACTTCACTTATGAGAATAGTAATCAATTTCACATTTAGCACCTAACATCGAAAGCCTCAAATAAATTTAATATTCTCCACCCGAGTAATTCCCATATGTGGCAGGAGCGGCAACTCGCGAAGTTTTTGCGTAGCGCAAATAAATCTTTATAACCGGCACATCCGAAGTTCGAGGATGCAACTTCTGCAATATGCATGAGGGGTATGGCGAGGGAAAAAATGACAGTCGCGTCGTGACCATAAAGAACACCTGCGACGAGTTAGCGCTAAGTTTCGTGTCTGGGGGAGTTTTTCCTCGCGTACTTAACAGTTTGGTTCTAAACAAGTTTTATTTTGTAGAAGTTTAATTTTGGAACTTTGATAGTGGATTTTATCGGTCTCTTTTTAGCTTAGTAATATTGTAAATTATTTTTATGTCATTTTTTCACCCATTTTCTTATATTTCTATAATTAATAATACAATTTATTTTTACATAAAATGTATACAGTTTAATACATTCAAAGTGTCAAAAACCATTGGAAAAGCAACCTCACATCGCGCTCTGTACATGACATTTAGGGATTTGATAGCGGGCCCCCAGCGCGGGGTCTCGGGTTCAAGCCGACACGGATTGGGCGTACCGTCCCTATATCATGAAGGGTCTAATTCATTATTCTGAAGCTTGATTCGTTCTTTACATTTAACTTTTTGTGTGACATTGTTTTAATTTAATCATTTTTACCCGACCGCGTTATTGACTGTTAGAATAGGTGAGCAGTTACTTACTGCATTATTTCTGTCAACGGGTAGAGAATTCCGAGTTCAATTCCCTGGCTGAGTAAAGGTAACAACATATGTAATCAATGCTACTAGATCGTGATTAAAATTGCAATGGTCCCTATGTAAACATACAATATTTTGTACAAAATTACAGTAAATGACATTTGTTATTACAGTAAACTTTACGTGTTTAATAAAATAATTTCAATAACATTTGTCGTCCGGGGCCTATCGAAATTTACGTCGACGAAAAGAAAGGCCATCGATTTTGAGCATCTTCACAACTGTGTCTCTGCAATTTGATGTCCAAAAAAAAAGGTCGCCATTGCCAATAATGACAGTTTATGACCTGGACTAAAACGTTGTATACGTATTACCATTACCATTTGAAAACGTGGCTTTGGTCACGTTTTCTACAGGCAGAGCCGCGAGGATAAATTAAGTTCATATAATAATAAACTTATATCATTAAAAATGTACAATATTTCATTAAATATTCAAATTTGCGGAACTTCTATTTTTAGCTCAAATTTTCTGTATATGTTTGCATTATGTGCAAGCAACATATAATAAAGCATATAATTACATCCCTAATTCTGACTAGTTGTATCATAAAATATAACAAAAATTTATAAGTTAATACACATTACTTACCTATGAAACAAATTCTATTGGGTACTATATGTGAATCGTGTCTTTCGTAATAACTGGCCCGTCCGGGGTCCCGGGTTCAAGTCTACACGGTTTGGGCGGTACCTTGTGTCACGTAGTTAAACCGCGTTGTGTTTTGTTTATTTATTGTTTTGTTTTTTGTTGTTAAACATTAAAAACGAATTGTAGCATAGAGAAATAATATAAACTATCCTTTTCTTAGTGAAATAATATAATCATCAGCTATTATCATTTCTGCCTCATAGAAGCCGTCAGTATTTTTGTGTTTAAGTGATAAAATAGACTAACGTTTTCTAAAG
The DNA here is from genome assembly GCA_018249875.1 of Cecropterus toxeus. Taxonomy (NCBI): domain Eukaryota; kingdom Metazoa; phylum Arthropoda; class Insecta; order Lepidoptera; family Hesperiidae; genus Cecropterus; species Cecropterus toxeus. The sequence goes on from DWNE01006703.1 coordinate 9,050, forward strand.
CCAAGAATTTCATTACATTTTTTCTTGAGTAGCTATACTCATATAGAGCTATAATTTTGTGATCAATTTCAAATGGAAATCCTGTTTTACTCAGGTAAGTTTATTAAGTTAATGAATTATATAAATTAGTCAATTAAGTTAAAGTCAAATTCTTTTACAATAAAAATAATAAGTATTAAATATAATGTGTGTATTTTCCCTTTTTTGTCAATATATGATAAAACTTTACAGATTCAATAATATGATAGAATTCTGAATTGTAACGATGTCGTTATGTAAAATATGATAACGAATATCTGTATTCGTAACAATTATTAAAATTCCCATTACAAAAGAACCTCCAATTGGCGGTAACGAACCGCATTTAATAGATCGCTCGCTCACCGCGGAATAAAATCTATTCCCAACTAAAAACTGAAACGTAAGCGAATTTCAGGAATACATTCAACGCAACAGCGCCCATCCAATCTCACGATCATTTAGTTGAAATATGGAGTGTAGAACAATGGGGTGCGTTTATAGACATGCTAATTACCGGTCCAATAACCCACGAGGATCTTGTTTTATAATTGGAGGTGGCAAACAAGTATTCAGTCCACCTGATGGTAAGGGGCCAACTCTGTGTTGGATTTTTTTTTAATACTTATAGTAGCAGTGTTAAGCGCTGCTGGGTTTGGGTTTTGAAGGCTGTGATAAGAGACACTTAATCGAGGCGTTCCAACCACTACGTTCGTACTAAACAAATTCGCACGTTGGCAAATTCAAACGTTGCAAACGAATGCGCAACTCATCATTGATTTAACTTTGACCATTGGGAGTAGGAAGTGGAACTCTTGACACGAATACGTTTTAATGACCACCAATTATTGGACATTTGATAGCTGAAATTATGGTAAAAAGAAATTCAAGTGGGTACTGGCAGAATTTTTAAGTTCATGCTCCGCCTAAAATTAGTTAAAGATACGGGGCTGTCCTCAGGTAAGACTAATCTTATCTGTGGTTGATTACATATGTCCATGGGCGGCAGAAGCCACTTACTGCTGGATGGACTGCATGTTTGCATGCTTCTTCAATGATGTAAAAATAGAAGAGGTGTTCAACTTGAATACGATCACAGTTGCGTTGCCATTCGTGAAGCCTAAGATCGCCTTACATGAAAGTTAGCCCGTAGGCCCTACTAAAAATGCAAGAACTGCTACAGATTAAACATAGGTGTCGCAGTGGTAGTTTAACGGTCGAATCATGCGGATATTAAGTACATATTTTATTATATATCAAATTTAAATGCCATACGAGCATGCAGGAATCACTGCCACTTGTAACCAACTCAACATTCATTCTATCAGAATTATCAGAAGTCAATTACAGATGCGCTGTTACTCCTGAGAGCTAAAATGATCGCCTCTAGAACTATTGGACCGTACTTGTTCTACGAGAGTAACACATTAAAATACAAATACTCTTTGAAGATACTATTACTAGAGCGATTTTTACTACCTACGTAGCATCGTAAGAGTTTTATCGTGCTTCCCACTATATCGGAAACTGTTTCGTCAATATTTCAACTAAACGATCTTCAGCTTGTTCATGAGAGATTGGATATCGATGGGAAGTTTACGGATCTAATATAAATATTTGTTTCTTTTGTTTTTTTTTTTATACTGCATAACGTTCAGTAAGGGAAAAATGGTATTTCTGGCCAAACCGCATCAAATATAAAGCAAAATACTGAAGCTAATTTTTATTGCCATGAAGAAAAAAACAAATTGAGTAAAAAATTATAAATTATGATGAGTTTCTTACCGGATCTTTTCAGGTGAGGACGTGTTTCGATCCGTTCCTAGGGCGAAAAAAATGCTGTAACTGACAATTTGCACGTGCCTTCATAGGGTTGTCTAAAATAAAGACATATCATTTTGTGCCTTACTACTACGGTAGTGGTAAAGGCCTGGAGCGACTTCATCACGTTAATGCAATGCGGATCTGTTGAGAGAGTTTAGAGTACACGATGATGAATATTTTTAATAATGTCCATAAGCCCTTCGAAAAGATTCGTATCATCTTAATCCTGCCTCCAAGCTCAGTATGTCCTCCAAAGATCATCAACGTGTATAAAAGTTAGCCATTTGCGGTCACCCATGCAACTCCTGACCGTACTAGACGTTTCGTTTTTATACATCGCAACTAATTTATGTAGTAAAAAATATGATTGAGCGTTAAATATAATCAGACGTTTGTTTGAACAAGAATCGAACCAGAAAAACTCTGTAAAAACCTAATACTCTGTATGTTATTGACAGGTCGGAGCGCTAACCTAATTTGTAAAATATTTAAAACAGAAAAAAACATTTTAGTTACGAACTTTTATTAAATCAAGGCTTCAGTAAAACTAAACGTGATCTAAGAAAAGTTTATTCCATTCAACAATTGCCACTTGAAGAAGCAGTAAGTAGCTATCCAGGCTTCAAAGTTAGGTATTAACTTTCGAAGTTTCACTACTTACTGTCCATTGGCTTCTGGCCTAGACAAACATTATTTTCGTGCCAGAGAATAAATAGTATCTAGTTAAACTATGATACGTTTTTCTATTCTTGCCAAGTTTGTAAATTGTTGATGGATTGGAAACAAAAGTCGTTGAAACAAATATAAGATAAAAATATCTTAAATAATATAAAGATATCTTAAATAATTTAAGAAAATGAATACATTTTCTTAAATTATTTAAGATATCTTCTTAAACCTACGTATAGAAAAAGAGCAAAAGTCTTAATCTATGTCTAAAACATGTAAAAAGTTAAAAAACATAACAAAAACCTAATTATATAAAACTCGAGTTTCCAATTGTGACTGACCCAATAACGGGTAGATAAAATTAGAGAATACAGTTAAAACCTAATCATATGACAGAATGATGTCATGAAGATTCATCTGCAAAACCAGCTGGTAGCACAAGTGTAGTTCGACCGGGGGGTTGTCACTGCCACACTTATTTCTTGCGTGAAGCAGTTCTTGCGTGAAGTGGAAGAGTGTAGTTGCCGGATCACTTATGTATGAGGCGACCATCTTAGTCCTCGGGAGTAGCAACGCATCTGTGACTTGATCAACTTCAGATAAAACCTTTGTTCTATATGAAGTTGTTTACAGATGCCCAGAAGTGGCAGTAACAATTTGTTATAACATGGACTGATGCTGGTTTGCTATTTCATCTGATAAAAAAATGGTTGATTTGAAGCAAACAGAACTGGTGCCTTTTCAGGAAGGCATATTTACAGCAGTAGGCTTAACAGGTTGACGTATGTTTTATATAACTCTTCAAAAATATTTGCATAAATCATGAAGAAATTGTGACTGAAATAATAAGGAAGAGATAAGAAGAAGAAATAATACAATCATGACTCCTAATTTTATTAAAACTTTGTGAAAATGACGTACTTTTACGCATATGTTATTATTACAATTAATAACTTTGCTATTATCTATACTTATTATTATATTTGTTAAGAAGTAGACAAATCTATACTAATATTAGTAGAGTGTTTACTTGAACTGCTAATCTCAGAAACTACTGGTTCGAATTGAAACATTATTTTTATGTTGAATAGTAAATTTATCGTCGAAGCCTTTAGGCTATGTAGGTAGAATCACGCTATGTTTGTTTAACAGACAGATGGACGCTTTCTATAGACGCTTTCAACACTAATAGCCCCACACTAGGATTTTCTCCTGTGTCACAAACACCCAGACCCAGAACAGAAATCTAAACTCATCATTCATATTTCTGTCTGGCCGGGAATCGAACCCGGG
>DWNE01006704.1:0-12852 GCA_018249875.1 Cecropterus toxeus
ATGTATAAACAAATTGTTAAAAAAAAGAAAAAAGATATTATACGAACAAAAAGACAAACCCGCTGAGTTTCTTGCCGGATCTTCTTAGTTGAGGTCGCGTTCCGATCCAGTGGTAGTGTAAGAAAATACTGTAAATGACAATTTGTAAGTGCTTCCGTAGGCCTACGCAAAATAAAGACATTTCATTTCATTAATTTCTCTATCCTCAGCTGAGCGGCACAGCCTACAGTCCCTTTGGCGCTGCGTACTCTGGAGGTGTGCCCCCGGCCTCCTACTGGTATAATACGTACCCCCAGCAGCTGGGCGGCTTCCTCCAGGGGGTCCAGGGGGTGCAGGGGTACTCCTACGCGGGGCAGTTCGCTGGCTACCAACAACAGTATATGGGGTAAGTTTTGATGTGAAACATCTATAGGCGCAGGTGAACCTGATGGTTGGCGTGAACAATGCTTGCCTTTATTTATTAACGCCATCTGTTATGCATTGTCGGAACTATTGCATATCAAGCAAAACTAAGCGGGCTGCGGTGTTAATTCGACTTAATGTGAAGTACTTTTGAAGATGGCGTTAATCATTATACTATATACTTAGTTCCAGTCGCGATCTTGTATCTTGTAGTTGTAGTTTAGTTAACGATAAGACTACCTAATGGAAAGTCACCATTGCCTATGGACATTTGCAACACCAGAGGAGTCGCCAAGGCATTCGCTTTTAAAAAGAGCTCTTTTTAAACCTTTCTTGTAAAACACCAAATCATAGCGCTCTGGAAATAACTCAGGAGAAATCTCCATGAGCGGCAGTCACCACTTACCATCAGGTGAACCAGGTGATAGAACATTTAATGTGTGAGGCGACCATATTAGTCGTCAAGAGTAGCAACGCATCTGTGATTGATTTAAGATAGAACTCCTGTTCTATATGAATCTGGTTACAGATGTCCTTGAGCGGCAGTTGCCACGTACCATCAGATGGACTGCATGTTCGTTTGCTACTTTAATGTGATATTTCAAGTGGAAGCGCAAGTAGAAGTGCGTAAAAGCATGTACAAAATAAAGATATTTGATTTGTTTCATTTCAGCATGGGCGGAGTGCAGCTGCCGTGGGCTCTGGGCGGCGGCGTGGGTGGCGTGGGCTCTGTGGGTGGAGTGGCTGCGATGTCCCAGCCGCCCCAGGTCCTGCACTACCCACTTCAGCACTTCCAGGTCCAACCTGTGAGTACCATCTGACTATTACAGGAACTTCTCAGCAACTTCTCACTCAACATGATGGTCTGGAAATCATCCAGGTCTTGTGCCCACTTCAGCACTTCCAGGTCTAACCTGTGAGTACCATCTAGCCGTTACTGGAACTCTTCATAACCAACATGAAAGTTTACATTACCCAGGCAACCTTAAAAGCTAGACATATGCTGAACACACTAATAATTTTCAATTCGAACCAGTAGTTCCTGAGATTAGCGCAAACAACGAAACGTACTTTTCAGCTTTATAATATTAGTATAGGTAAAGTAAAAAGCTGTGTTAATTTTTTGTTTTTATTTCTTTATAGCAAATCGGTGAAGATGAATGGCTGGCTCCCAGCCTCCTGGTGTGAGGTCAACGACCACCGCCTGAGTCCTGCTGCTGTCAAAGGAACTGCGAACATTTCGCGTAGATTTCTATTTCAAAGCTGTATTCACGTGTTTGGTTGTATTGTGTATTTTTTGTTCAGTTCTGTTTGCAATGGTGCTCTTGTCTCTTGTATATGTCTGAAGCTGTTGCTTACATGTTTGTTTTTGGTTGTATTCTTGTGTTCTATTGACATTTTTTTCATGTATTCTCTTGTCTCATGTTTAGTGTTTTTACTTTAGTCTATAATACAATACAAAGGTGGTTTCGTTGTATTTAATTTAGATATACGTCTAAAATTGTTGCTCAGTATGCGTTTCTCGGTGTTTTTGGTTGTATTTAAACGTGTATTGCCTTGTCTCATGTTTAGTATTTTTACTTCTGTCAATACAATACAAATGTGGGTTACTTGTTTGCTTGGCAATTTAAGTATACGTCGGAAACAGTTGCTTAGGTGGTCGTTTTTAATTTGTATTTTTATATGTATTGTCTTATGTTTAGTATTTTCACTTTGTATATTAATAGAACACAAACAAAACATAGTTGTATTCTTATGTTTATTTGTATTTGTTTATGATTTGAATATGAATACAAAAGTTCTAACTAAAAACAGGATTGTATATGTAGTTTGTTTTCAGTTGTTCAACATTTAAATTCTGGTCGTTTAAAATGAAATGTAACTCTATTTTAAAATATTTTGTGTCAATAGTTAATGCCAGTTTTGTCTATGTCTGCGATGATCTCTTATTACTGATACAACGATGCAGAGTTACCTGTAAGGCACAAAAATTTCGCTTTAAACGTCAATCGTTCTGCCCTGCAAGCGTAAATAAGAAACATATATAATTATCATATGAAATTCTTGACGCATATGTCTGATAATCTCACGAAATTTTACTGCAATTTGTAGCTTACCTCACCAAAAATGCTGACGCTTGTAGCGCTAAGACAATCATTTTGTGGCCAAGAGATTACAGTTTTAAATCGCCAAAATAGTCTAACGACTTCAGCTGTCGACGATTACCGACTGTACGACATTGCGCAACTTTATAGAGTTATAATTTACAAATTCATTTTCTTACTACTTTCATATAAGCGAACTTTACACACTTAAATAGGTTACATTTCATTTTACAGTTACATTTTTGATTTGATTACATTTTAATAATATTTCTGAAACATTCATCTTAATTTTGTATTCAGAATACTGTATTAGTTCCAATCGTGTTAGATTGTATTCATTATTTTGTTGTGCTTTGAGTAGTATTCGTAGAAGATTTTTGTATTCTTTTATGTTTAAATGTATTATTGTTTTATAATATATTATCGCTTTGGATAGTACGCGTAGTTTGTGTATGTACTTATTTAAAAATGTAGTAGATTTAGTATTTATTTATTTTTGACTGTATTTTTTTTATTTTGTAGTTTATTTTCTCTTTGCTTCTAGTTGCTTTACTCTCTTACATTGCGTACCTATATCGAATTACAATGACATAAATACAAGTATTATGATCTTGTGAAATATAAATTGGATTGCTTCAATTCCCTGACCTTTAGGACTAACGCGTATAACTTTTAGTCAAACTGCTTAGTTGAACGTTAAAATTAAATAGAAATTTACGTAAATCCGCATAAGACCAGATAGTTACTAAAAAAAACACATCTATCGCGTCTCGATAAATAGTTGTACGACTATTTATAGACAAAGTTCAAAGAATATTCTTAGTATTTTTTTCTGTCTGTATATCTATCACGGTTCATGAGTTACAACCTGGCGACAGACAGATGGACAGACGCACAACATAGTCTTAGTAATAGGATCTCGTTTTACCCTTTGGATACAGAACCCTAAAAACAAAACATAAACGCATAATATTTTACATAATTTTCTTTTTATTTTTATCAACTTATATAAAGGCTCTTTATTATACGCTGTATTCATTTAAAGGTTTTTTCATTTAGGTCATTGTAATTCTATAAATATTTTGATATACTGTATTTTATTTTCACTATTATTTAAAGTTGAATGGTTTTTATATGTATTTTAATATATTTTACTTATTCTAGTCATTTCGTGATCTAAAGTGCCATATTTTCTGGATATTTTTACTATTAAGGATAACACTATAGTCTTTATTTTATTAAATAATTTAATTTTATTCATAATTTAATTTAATTTAGGTTTCAAGTAAATGAATATTAAGTTAAAATTAAATTTTAACACTAGCAATGTTTTATTGTATACTGATTTGTTATTGTATTTTTTATTCTTATTTTATTATTTTATTGAATCTATATTCTATAATCTTTGTTCTTTCTTCTTAAAGCGGCAGGTGTTATTCAGCGGTTGGAAGGCTTTAAGCCTTAACGTAAAGAGCCGAAGACGGCAACTATATTGATATTCGACGAAAAAATATGAAATAAATGTGAGTCATATAACGAAATATAATATTTCAATCTTCTGCTTATGACTGCATGGACGATGCGTTAAATATATGGAAAAGTACTTTTTAGAGAATATATAGTTATTCATAAGTAATCTAAGTAGGTTAAGGTTGTATCAGAGTCACGCGGGCCAATCGGTTGCGGAAAACTAGAAAGGAATTTGCACAAAGCGGAAATGAATTTGTGTGAAAAATATAATAAGTATGAAAGACGCTGATGAGAAAAAATGGAAACTAATGAAGGCGTAGATGCATCTGTAAGATCTCGTTGCTAAGAACAAATGGAAAAAATGAACTATAAAGTTGAACTATAAGCGTAGTTGAATGAAAAGGATCTCATTGCTAAGAACAAATGGAAAAAAAAACTATGAAGTTCATAAGTCGTAGATGGATGTTTTAATCTCATTGCTAAGAGTAAATGGAAAAAAAATAACTATTAAATTCATCCGGTGTAGTTGAAAGTGTAAGATTTCATTGCTAAAACGAAATGGAAAAATGAACTATGAAGGTTATGAGGCGTAGACGAGCGTGTACTATCTCATTCCTAAAAACAAATAGAATAAATGAACTATTAAGTTCATAAGGCGTAGATGCATGTGTAGATTCTCATTGCTAAATAAACAAACGGATAAAAATAAGATGACATAGATGAATGTATATCTCATTTCTATACCTTTCGGGAAGCCATGGAGGAGTTCCTGTATAGATCTGTCTGATGATAATAGATGATATTACCTAACATGAAGGAAAAGTAACGACTTCAGTATTTCATTCATACCACAAAAATACTAAAGAAACATACAAAAATCATCTTGAGGTTGCATTTAGTTCAGCACTATAAAAGTTGTCAGTATTGCTAGAGACAAGACAAGACGGGCTCTGTTTTAAAATGAATACTTTATATATAACAGACCGCTAACATATAAAAGGAATGGAAATCGGTATGGTGGTTACAATTAGTTAGCACCATATATTTGTCAGCTGTGCTAGATATTTAACCAAAAAGAAGATTCATTCTACCTTTGAATGAAGATTTATAATTATGTGATTTTTAACTTTCTATTTACACCACAATAAATGCTAAAGAAACATAAATAGAAGAGATGATAATCAGCGTTGAGGCTAAAACTTGTCAGCACTACACGTTTGTCAGCATTGCTAGAGATTAAACTAACAAGAAGAGACGTTCTTTTAGCTTTAAATGGACACTTAATATAACATAACCTTTTTCGTCCCATTTCTATAAGAATTATAAAGAACCATATAGAAGGGATGGAAATTCCCTTAAGGCTACAATTAGTCATCACTAGTTGCAGCAATCAACATTGCTAGAGCTCTAACAAAAAGATACGTCCTGTCTTAAATGATAACTTAATTCGTACCTTCAACGTTCCTTTTAAACAACAAAAATGCTAAAGATACATGTAGAAGGAATGATAAATAATCAGTCTTGAGGTAACATCAGCGCTATATAGTTTTCAGCATTACTAGAGATCTATCAAACGAGAAGAGACGAGCTATGTATTTAAATGAAGTTATAATAATTTTGTTCTTCATATAGAACAGCTTTTCTAGCTGTGTGATAGCTATCAAGATAAACAAGGCATAGTTGATTAACGTAAAACATGAGATATAATTAGCATTACACATTTGTAACTGAAGACTTGATTCCAATAACGTCGTCCTGGTAACAGCGTTAATTTATTGATATGAAAGGTCATACAATAAAACAATATACGTAAGACAGCAAAGTAGGTAGAAAAAGAAGGAAGAAATAACAAAACATACAACATATGATAGCAATGTAGATTTGTTGACATGAAGGAACAAAGAACAAAACATAACAACATAAATATAACAGCAATATAGAACTGTTGACATGAAGGAACAAAGAATAAAACATAACAACATAAATATAACAGCAATGTAAAGCTGTTGATATGAAGGAACAAAGAACAAAACATATAAAATACGATATTATTGTAGAACTGATGATAATATACAAGAACAAATATGAAATAAACAACGCAAACAAAAGACAAAACATATGAAATACTCCAGTTGAAAGTCATACATTCTTCAATAACAATGGAATGTACAACTTTAAAAGTAAAAGAAAGAAAGAAAGTTGACGAAGTGAAGTGAATTACGGTATTTAAAGCAGCTTTTATACTTATTATATTAGTGGTAGGTATATCCGCCGCAAGAATATAGTACCAAACATCGGATAGCACAAGTTAATGTAAGTTAGTGGACAAAAAATGTAGATTTTTGGAAAAATGTTTAGTAGGAAAAACCTAGTTGAAATAGGAGAGGTCCCATCACGAGTGAGACGTTTTATAAAACATTTTATATGCGAGGAAGGTAGGATCGAATAAACATAGTTTTTAAAATATACGATTAGACGAATGCTATACAAAGAATTTCTAGTCGTTTTCTTTCCAAGGGCACGTTTATAGAGACATCGGTTTCCGATTTCACGCAGCGGCTGTTCATTCAACGCGCTATTTATTGCGAATAAGTCGACTGTTTGGAAACCCGTCGCTCTATAAACGCACCCAATCTTTCTTTCTCTGAATTCCGTAACATTGCCAAATTCAGAATCATAATTTATAGACAAATCATGATTAATATATCTATCTACTGTTAAAAAAATGGTTGTGTCTAACTATTAATGGATACTTGAAGATCATAAAAAGAACTTTGAGAAAAAAAAATACAGAAATGTAGCGAAATATTAGATTTATTTACGGTGTAAGGAAAGAAAAAATATTTATTGTGTAGCATATAAGAGCATTTAATCTTTACTGTAGTTAGTTTAAAATGGCGGCGTAGGAGAGTGATTCGAAATTTCTTTCCTGTGTAAAATCGCGTTAAATTCCGTTGCTTTTTCCTTTACGTGTAAATTTCCTTTCCTTGAACTTACACGCACCTCGTCCGAGGTGCTTAGTGTTCTCGAGTAGTTTGTACTACTGAATCTTTTTTGAAAACTTTTTGACGAACAGCGCGACTTTCTGCGTTGGTCACACAATATTTTATAAAATGTATTTTATAAATTATATTGAAAATCTTGTTTCTGTGTAGTTTCGTTTTCTATTTAGCTGTTATTATTTGATGCATGTAGTCAAACTCGTCAGACATATCGCTAGGTATTTATTCTAAGATATTTATATGATAAACTCTACTATATTAGTTGATTTCGGCTAAGAATCGACGAATCGATAAGTCAATTTATTTGATCCTGTCAATCGGAAAGAATCTTTGTATTTTGAGTACAAACAAGTGAACGGTAGTGCGACTTTATTAAGTCATCGATGGAGGGTAGTTGAATATTTGTACTCAAAACACAAAATGAGGTTCGACCTCTTAGAAAATCGGAATAACTATATCACAAAATGTATAACAAATGGATAGATAGTTAAATTTAGATATAGTCAACATATATGGCTAGGATTATATGATTATATGAAAGAATTCATTTTCGCCTATTGCTTAACGTAGGTAAAATAAGCATACATATATCCGTAATGTTAAGTGAATAGGTTTAATGTAATTTTAAGAACCGCCGACCGTCGCATCTTCTTTGGTGGACCCAAAATGGACGAGTCGTTTGCCTTTCTTGTTGCTATAACTTCCTTCTACTATATATAATATATATAGAGTACGCTAGACGTAAGTATATAAGGTACGGCGTTCTGTTTACGGCTAAATATATAAGAGGGATGACCTCCCTTAGCTAGGTAAATTGCGAGATATAAAATAGTATTATATATACAAATTTATTGTCGAAATAAACATAATATAAACATTATGTATCTCTTAGATAGGGTATGGAAATTTTAAGTGTTTTATTTTCATTTATCCTCTGTTTATTTGTTTTGGTTGATTCCATTGATTAAGGTATGGTATATATGTAAATTAAGTCCCAATGAATAACACCAAATTTTTTATAATCCTCGACTGTATCTTGTAATGTAGAATTGGCGGTTGAAAACCCTTCTGACTCTTCGGAAATCATATAAAATGCCTTATTGATGAAGATTATCACGTATCGTATCTTCTCTTGTTTTCGTGTATGTCGCATAGTGTGGGAATGGTATCTCCAAATTTTACTAACGAATAAAGTTTCATGCTAACGTAAAATACAATAATAATTAAATGCAACAAAACTTGTAAGATTACTTTTTACAGTATCATATTTTGTTAATAAGCTTAATAAGCAGAGAATATAGTAGGTAATCATGGGCGTATATAAAGGGAAGATTAAGGGTCCTGATTCTTTGAGGGCATAACCTTCCTCCCTTGAGCATAATAAAAGAAAAAAATCTGCAAACAGGAGAGTTAACGATCCTGATTCCTTTAGGGTATTGTCTTCCTCCCTTGAGCATAATAAAAGTAAAAATCTGCAAACAAGAGAACCTCTCCTTTTTTTAACTAATTTTTTGTAATTTTCAGAAGCAATTTATTCCAGATCCCTTTAACAGAGGATCCGAAAAAATACAGTCTTGCTAACATATTATTTCGCCGACCTCAACAACGGCATTGATTGTGCACTCTTCCCTTCTCTTCTTAAAGTGGCTGTCATCTAAAGTTTATGATAAGCAATTAATGATGATGATGATGTCTTGTCTAACATTAAATGACGTTCTAACATTCTCTTTAAGGATGGTGTGCTGAATTGTAATATTTATAAATGACCCATAACACGTAGTGACCCACAGTTGAAAGCTTACTTATTGTTATTTCAATAAAAATATAAAAACAAAAAGCAAAGTATTTAAAAAAATGATATTTAAAAAACAACTGATATAGCTGTTTTTGTTCTAAGCATATTTAAAGCAAATGCTTGAATACATTTATATGTAAGATGTTACATATAAAACACTTTATTATAATATAAAAATATATGTAAATTGTTGAAACATTTGGACATACCATTATCAACACAGGAAGTGCCAAAAATTTTTATTTGTTCTCTTTGTCTTTTCATCTTTTCTATAAATACCGTCTTTCAGAAATAATGGATAACACCAATTCAGACTTAATCGTGTATAATCCTCTAAGAGTGATTCTAAAATTAGATTTTACAGCCTTGAATATATTTTCATTTCATCAAATATATTCGGATTGTTCGACTTCATATGTAATTTTGTAAATAACTAAGCTTGGTAAAGCGGTATAATATTTTTGGCTGCGACACAGAAGTACAACAAAGAATTGACATGTTTAGACTTATAAATTCGATATTATTTTGAAGGCATTTGGACTAAATTCTTTATATTCGAGGCTGTAAAAGAATAGACTGTAGTTCGTGAATAATATTAAAGTCTCAATGTATTATGTTCACAAAATCTCGTAGATTCTCTTTCGTTTTAGAAATTGCTAGACTTTTGATGTGTTGTAGATGTAACCCAATTGTCGCGTGCTTAGAGAACATTGTTTTAAAACACAAAAAAATAAATGAAATATTTTTTGAAATGTATAATGGATGGATATTTTGTGTCCATTGTCTCGTAGTGTTTTTGTTCTCGTCGTGGCGTGGAGGTGATCGTTTTTTGTTTATTTGACATGAAACTCTATATTGATAATAAATGAAACTCGTTATTTCATACATATGTAACTGCAGACTATTGCTTATGACGTGAAAATATTTTTAATAATAATAATAAAATATTATTGATATTACATTTAAATGTAACAACTTAATATCTAGTATTGAAGTATGTATCACCTATTATATTAAACTTATATTTTTAATCAGAAATTTAGGAAAAGTATCTGCAGACTCGTTTTTAATTTACAATTCGATTATTTTCATCACGGATCAGCCAATTACAACAAACATCAATATAATACATAATATTGAATGCTTCATATTACATGTTATTTATAAATGAAGAATGGTCACTTCCAGCCGCTTAGATGTGATGTATCAATGGTTCTTCGTGTCAAGTATAAGAAGTCTGGTGTTTATTTCAAATTTAGCAATATCTTTAAAATTACTGTCTCGACGTTTCAAATGAGAATTGACATGAGTGTACGTTTTGCATTAAAGAGTAAGTGGTTTTGAATAGTATATTGCTTTTAAATGATCTTGTTTTTAAATGAAAGCATATTTCTAAATAGTATCACATAATTGTGGACATACGAAAGTAAATGAAAAAATCCGTATAAGTGGAACATAATACCTGAGCGTTCCTTTTTTATTTTAAAACAATGATAATGGTAGAATGTAGTAACATTGATATTTCTGTTGAATCTTAATTTAGTAAGTTACTTTTTTAAATATTTTTCTAACAACTAACCTCCATGGACTTATGGGTTTGACAAAGAGAGGCCCTCAGCGGAGGCCTCCTTCGTCTCGTGCCCTTTTAATGAAGCGACTGGGAACATACATCATCTTCCCAGTAAACAAAGCTACTTTAACATCAGGATTCAGGATGTTTATCAAATTATATTTTTGTCTCACCTACAAAATTTCATTTTTATTTTGTATTATTTAATTTAAAAAGCCTCTTCCTTAAAGTATGTGTGCATTTGGTGTGTCTGTGTACATTGGTGTGTGTTTGATGTACATCAGTAAAAACGACGTCATTTCTCATTTGAAACGCCGCGCGAATCGCAGCAATAATAACGCAATAGGTGTGTAGTAGAATTTTCATTTGGTGTACCGCTAGAACGTTTTTTTAAATAGAAGCAATCATATGCTCCTATACTATGATTTTAGTCGTAAATCGTGAATTGGAAACGTAAATGCACGTATAATTTCACTTTCTAACTATTTCTCCCTCTTTTTTCTACCGTCCATGGGTGTTGTCTAGATTTAAGTGATAGAATCTTTGATTTTGCTCATTCTTTTTAGTAACTAACGCACACTTCTATTTCGTAGATCGACGCTTTTGATTTTAAATGAAACAAAATCATAATGTGATCTTTCGAACTTACTATTCGACCACGAGATGTTAGTGATTTTAACTTTCCCTTTTGTATTTTTATTAAAAAAAAACTACTACCCTAACGCGAATAACAATTATATCATAGATTTGTGACCTATATAAGATTATATGCTATACTTATACCGGCGATGTTTTCCAAACGGAGTAAATTTGCAATAATTGGAAAAAAACTCGTGTAATTGGAAAAACTGCGCAATATTGCGAATGTACTGGAATGTACGCAAAAATTTTGAAAAAACCGATTTCGTATCGATTGTATTTTTGCGAGAACATTTCAGTGCATTCGCAAATTGTGACGCATTTTTTTTCCAAAAAAATATGCAAAATGCCGGACGTAGGATAAATTACTTATGTTCGTACCCCGTTTAGTGTTTTTTATTTATTTCTATTTAATTTTGAGCTCGCATAAATTTAGTGAAGGAACGTAGTGTTTAATGAAATAGTAAGTTAAGTATATAAAAGTAAGTCTTTTATGCTTGTCTGTTACGTTTAAACGTGTGTTAATGTTTCTCTTTATTGATTTTGGAAAAATCTTTTCCGTTGTAGACGAAGTTGTTGGTGCAAATTGTTCTACACGTGGCGGAAAGGAAAATAAAGCTTATTCAACCTTCGAAGTCGTCGAAGAAAATATAAATTCACATTTGTGAAAATTGTTCTTTTCAGACAAGGAACAATGATTATAAATAACAAATTTGTGAAAATTGTTCTTTTCAAAGAACAATGGCGATAAATAGAACAATTTGCACCAAAATCTTCAACAAACTGTTAAATTTATTTGATGTTTTACTCTTGTTTAAAAGTTATTGAAATGAAAAAAATACATAGTTGTATTCACATACATACTCCGTACCTACACATAGGTAATTAATAATTATAATAACATATGAATTATAGCATATAAGATAATATGATGCGATAAAGGCAAATAAAGGAATATTGTGTTTTATTTAATAACCCCTTTCCACCTCCTTCCCAATACACAAACTAATGAAATAAGCTTAATTAATCTATATATATAAAAGGTAATTCCGACTCACTGACTTATATATCAACGCACAACCGAAACTACTGTACCTAGAACCCTAAAATTTATCACAAGGGTTCCTTTCATGGAGTAAGTGAGCGATAATGAAGGATTTTTAGAAATTTAACCCCTAAGGGGTTTAAATAGGGTTTAAAATTTTGCATGAAAGTTCGCCAATTTTGAAGCAAGAATAAAACTTAGTATCTGGATTTACGGGTAGAAATAATGAGTGCAAACAGGTACACCAATTTAATGTCCAACGAAATGGTCACAGGTCTGCTCCCACCCCATAAATAATGAAACATTTGCTTGACGCTTTAAAGGGCGTTAACTTGAACGTTGAGCATATTTATAAAAAACAACACTGCAATTTTTGCAAAATTTCGCAACATTATAAGATCGGACACACAATTCGCTGTTTTACATGAATACAATACAAAATGCTTATTTAATAGCAGAGCCACAAAAAATTACCAATATATTTTTTTAATGGAGTTAAAATATAAAAATTAAAAAGTCATTAACCACAGTATAGTGAGAGCACCAAATTTTCAATTTTAAAATGATGAGGATGAAACTGTTTAACTCAAAATTTATGAATACTCAATTGTGCGGTTATTCATGCAAGGCGACTTGTCCAACCTAATGAATAATTAATTATATAGCCAATGAGCGGTCATCTATAAATTAGGGCTCAGATAGATAGATAGTGATCGACTTCATATAGGCCCCCTTTTCTATGTGAGATTGCTTACAAATGTCCATGGGCGGCAGTAAACACCATCAGGTGGGCTGCTTGCTCGTTTGCTACTTCATATTTATAA
>DWNE01006705.1:0-12850 GCA_018249875.1 Cecropterus toxeus
ACATTGGTTCTACCACCTGGAAATTTTACCACTATTACCTATATTCTAATTATCATGCCTATCGTAAACTTTTATTACCTATTCGCATATTTACTGAATCATTCGGCGATTCGCAAATTCCTATTAGAATTAATTGCGATAAAATTAATTACCTAACGTTAATTTGAAGGTTTCGTATTCTAAGGAAGTCATCACTCAAATTGTTCATGGTTTTAAAGTTTGATTGGTATTTCTTATAAAAGTTTAACAATACCAATCGTTTTAATTGTAAGATTAAATTTATTATTTCTTACAGCTTCGAATAATTCAGATAAAATGTTTAGGGTAGTCAATATTATACAGATTTTGTTAATAAGTATGGAAATATCTTAAGTCCATTCAGAAATTTCTTATATACTTTACATTAGTAATATAAAATGGTCATGAAGATCTTAAAAAAGAGATATATTCCTAGATAACTCTTTATCGTAACATATTTACATAATTATACAGACCTAAGTACCGGCCTATATTTTATTAAATAATAATATACCTTTTTTTGTCACGGGAAACCTTCAAAAGGTACCCGACGCCGTGGGAGCAACGCTGGCTTATGTGGGATTTTGCTGAACTAACCCCCGCCCCCCCCCGTGGGCATCCTCAGCGCTGTGTGGGGGACTCCAGGATCTCCAACGGAATACAACCGGAGTCGTCCAAGCACGATGCCCCCTTGGGGCTTTTTCCCGGTGAGCATTTACGCTCACCATGCCTTTAGGTGTTTACGACGGCATGCGCCCACACGTGCCGTCGTCCTTCCCGGGATCGCTCCCGGGATCTCCCACTCTTACCGCTCCCGGGATCTCCCACTCTTACCGCTCGCAACCCTGGAAGTCCCTATTTAGTCGCTTCTTACGACAGGCAGGTGATACCGTAGTCCTATTCTGGTCCCGGAACTACAGGGACGTAATAATAATATACCTAATTTAAATGTTAAATGAGGTTTTCATGTAAGTGTCCTACTTAAAATATTTGCCAATATAAAATCAATATATTGTATTTGGACTACCAGTTGGCAGTTTAAACTCAGCTGTGCAATTTTATTATGCAGCGTCCTTAGATAATAAGGCAGCCTTTTGTTACCACTCGTGCGTCACGAATCTATAAGGAGTATTGAATAAATATTATTTGCATACCTACTTTATCAATACGTTGAACGTTGCTCTGTACTGTAAAATAGGTGAATATATAAGAGACCAGTTATATGGCTCATTTTTATATAACGCTACCGTCTTAGTCCTCGTGAGTAGCAACGCATCTGTGACCGAGTTCAGATAGAGCCATGGTCTATATGATATGACGGCAGGAAACATTACCTCCCCTTAACGCGGTGAGTCAAAAATCTATACTTCTATACTTATATATAAATATGAGACAGTGTGTGTCTGTTTGTATCATCATCATCATTTGTATCATCACGCAATAACTACGGGTCCGATGTTCATGAGATTTTCCATGGATGCAGCTTATTTACAGGGTCAATTTATAGGCTACTTTTGTTTTCAATATTTTGTGCTATTTAAAGATGGCGACTGTTTTAGTGGCGTCGCACAACTTTTCGTTGCAGACATTCACATCTGGGGGCACGGCAGTGCCTTCGCCATGTCGAGCAAAAAAGCGGCACGGCCGAACCTTTTCAAGAAGCAATTCAGGCCCTTTTCGACCCTCTATAACTTTGTTGTGGATTTCCATTTAAAAAAAGACACGCTAAAAAGTAGCAAACTTTTCATGACATATACGAATTTAAAATTTAATTTCTTCTTTCTTTCTTTCTTTCTTCTTAGCGAGTACTTAAAACTTAAAATCTTTGTCTTGTAGCAAAGCACGTTATCTAGTATGTTTTAAAACTACACGCATAATCTGACGAGTTCTATTTTGTGATGCCGCGATCATTGTTCGATGCAATAGATGCTGACGTCATAGCAACTTGCTGAAGCATATTGAACTTTAGTGTACCATATTAAGAATCTATTTCTTTGCTAAGTGTAGATTTTTTGTATCGACTATTCAACTTGGTTTACAATAGAACAGTACAGGCGGTCAATCATGTTGTCTTTTCTGTTATCCAAATAGGCATCGATAGTGTTGTATCCATTTCTTTGTACAAAATATAGCCAAGGCATGTGCCAGTTTTAGTTTTTTGGTCTATTATTGCAGCTGACATTTATATGAATAAATTTGTCGGTATGTACTGAACAGTATTATACGTAGTACACAGACATACACAGTATACAGTTTATACAGTATACAGACGTATAAAATTAAAATCCGGTAATTCATATTATTTCTATCGATAATCTACAAAGCGTCTGAAACAATCGATGAGACTACCTAAGTGTGACCAAAAATTTAATGTCTATAACTATAATTATTTATTCTAAGCCTTTCAAACTATCTTTTTTTATACTTAAACCTAACGATAAGGCATACGGGCTACCTGATGGAAAGTAGTCACCGTCACCTATGGACATTTGCAAGACCAGAGGAGTCACCAATGCATCGCCGGCTTTGAAGGAGAGCTCTTTTTACACCCCTTTTTTCCTTTTTTTTGTAAATGTTATATTTTTTAGTACATATAAATTATATTTATCTATATATTAATAGATAAAAATAACATGGTGGGTCTGTGTATTACTCTACCAGGAACCACTGGTCCGATTTACATGAAATTATTCTTGGATGTAGCTTATTTAACAGACCTTTAATACATTTATTTCAAACCCGTCATGAAAATCCATATCTTAAAATTACAGCCTGTTCAAAGTTATTATTCATTTAAAATTTTAATCGTGTCATATTTCTAATGGAAAAGTAATAAATATTTATGACTGCGAGTTATTTAACATATATATTAGTCTACTCAGGCTAAAGGTGTTCGAACGAGGTCGTCGCTTATAAACAGAATGACAGGGAAATTATTGATTTAATTAATCAGGAAATGGTTGTCGATCGTATTATGTAATATGTAACAGTTTAATTTCACTTCCAAAATGAGTTTCACTAAAGAATTCAAATTCTTTTCAGTGTAGTTTGTACTACAGCTATTTTCACCTACTCGCCAAGAGATAGCGTTACAAGTATACTGAATCATGCTATCGATGTTTTCTGAACATCTTAAGCATATTCGCATGGTAAATAACGACTATGATTCGACAGGGAAGGACCACCGTCACATTTCTAGCTTGAATGAGTTCTTGCGTTTCGGTGTTATTTGAGTCCCAGTTTGCAGAGTGTCATGGCCTATATCAATTTTACAATGACCTCTGTAAATAAGCAAAATATTTTATTATTATGACAATATGGATATCAAATGGAAGCTAATAAATATACCGTTCCAAAATGATATCATATTACTTCTATGTAACCTACTGTTTTGAACAAAATTTATAGAAAACATTTAATTAATAAATTATTTTATAAGAAGTCGGGTATTTTGTTTTAATATTGTTAACAATTTACTTGTCGATCGGTATATAGGCCTGTACCATTAGTACGAGTTTGTCTTGTTTTTTCCAGACAAGATTGAGTCTTGTTTCTGCCGAAAATGCCCTCTTTAAATTTTAGTTCCGAAACAAGCCGCTAGGGGCGATGCATGTTGATGTATGAGCAGACACAAGACTAATGGTACTGCTCGTAAACCACAGAATGGCCTACATTTTATGTTATTGACAACGTGTTTTATTGTTAAATGTAGATGTACTTTGAAACTATGTAATAATTTCCTTCTTGAGGTATAAATTACTAACTTGTTTCTACGGTTTCGTCCGTTTTGGTTAGGTTAACTATCGTAATGAGTATTACATGTATTAATCCAGGTCACAATAAACTATCTGGTCCAGATCATAGGGATATGAAAAAATAATCGATCTCTTTAATAAATCGATATTTTTTTAGACAATTCAATTTAGCAGTAACATTCCGATTTGTCAAAATTAAAATATAATTATCTTATGTGTTAATTCAGGCCATAAACTATGTATATGCCAAAATTCATCCAATTCCAATCAGTAGTTTTTGAGGGAAAGGGTACCAAAACACACATACATCCACACAAACTTCCTTTTATAGTATGAGTCACTATTAGTAAGAGAAAGATACCATCATGAACCTTAGAACTGTCACTCCACATAAAGTAGCCCAAAATAGCTACTATATAAAAAAGACGAACGAACCAAATTCTCAGACTTCATGCATTTTCATACTGCCATCCGGTGCCATATTTAGGGCTGTCTTGCAACACAGCGATTTATTTTGATATCTAGTTTAGTTTTTATATTTGACCGAAAATAATACAAATAATTTATCTTTTAGTATTTCGTATGCAAGTTATTGGTTTTGCTTACCACTGGATTTCAATCGTAAGCAAAACGTCGGAAGCCGTACCTCATTTATCTATTTACCGACTTTTCTCATTACGCCACTAAAACACCTCGGTAGACGTCCGCAGCGCTGCAACTCTAGGATGTCCAACTGCACGCAACCGGAGTCCTCTGAGCGCGTTGCCCCACCCGACTCAACCCTGGAGATCTGGTCTTTACGACGGTATGCAACCAAGCATACCGCCGTCTTTCACGGGGTCACACGGTTGGCCAGTTCTAGCTCCCACTCTCGCCGCCTGCAACTCCAGAAGCCCCTCTTTATTCGCCTCTTACGACAGGATAGGGATACCGTAGCCCTATTCTATTTCCGGAACTACAGGGACAAGATCACGTATCCTGTAGTATCCTTTGCCAAACTGGTATTCATACCCTCAATCAACAGTGTGTTAGACGGAATTCACCGCATCATATCGCCAGGGTATCACTGCATTGTATGAATAATATAGCCCTATCCAGTTTATGCATACCCGTTTTGATCGCCCGGCGGCGAATAGTCATTTCCTTATTAGCACTCTCATACGTGACTTGCATGAATAGGCGTCAGGAACCTTCGGTTCAAATTACAAACTAAATATGTGTCCCCTATTTAGATCAGAATGTCTATCAAAAGTATGGTACAGATCCAGTGTTCGATTTTTGATGTGATAACGTCTTATAAATCGATGAACATCGGCTGCACGCACGAAAAAGTGTCACGTTCCGCCCGCGGCTAAGCGTGCAAGCGAAAGCGCGGAAAAAATATTTGAATTAACGAGTGTAAATAAATGTTAATTTATCGAAAAATTATAATTTTCAATTAACTCCTTTGTAATACACATAATAATGATAATTCAGTGATAATAATGCAATTCACTTCATAAAAGTATGCAGTTTTTTATCCATGTTTCTTTATGACGTTATCACGTTAATCTATCGTCCGTAGAAAAAAATGTTTGTCTGTAAAGTCGGTTTTACAGACACCCATTTTTTTCTATGTTACATATATATACACATAAATTAGTAAAATCTAGCGATAACCTCACAACGTAGGAAACTTTATTCATCCTCTCATTATTCATTCGAGTTTTTATTAATTAATGTCAATACCACGAAAAATCGGAGAATCTAATCTGAATTTCAAAATCCGTTTCATTATCGCCAGTTATCGAAATGCAATTCAAAGCCTAGTCAGATTATACGTAAATCAAAATAAAATAATTAAAACTGCACTACTTAGCTAGATATAGAAAATTACTTCTAAATCGAGTAATCGAAGATCATTTCGAAACCACGATCATGGCAGGGCAATTTTATCAACTTAGTTTTTGTATTATCATTTTATTGTACACGGCTTCGATCCTCCAAACTCCAATTCATACGTGATCTATCAGAATGTACCAATATTTAAATGCACGTTCAATTGACCCGATCCGTGGTCTAAATGTGCACTATGTCGAAATATGCGCCAGTGGAATTCTGTTGCGAGATCAAAGCACTGACGGAAATAGCCATCTGCGCCGGTTGTCATGGAAACCACCTCCTGCTTGTTCGCTCCAGAAACTGTATTTGTTTTGTTTGCGAGAATATCTGGGAGATGACTGGTCTACGGGATCCTATGGCGCGCGGAATGTGCGCGCTAAATTTGGATAGAGATGAGCCCTCATTAATTTTATGGGCTAAACGACATACTAAGCATAAGATTTAATACTTAAAATGATCGTTTAAGAAATTTATAATAGATCCATGTTAGAATTACTTTTAAATACTTTTTAATTTTACTTTCTCAAATAATGAAATGAAATCTACATCTTATTTTAGTGAAACGTAAAACTCAACACCTGTATTTAATTATATTTATCATAAATTAATGACTGAAATTCTAGAAATACGGAGTCAGTAGAAATATAATCAACAGTAGATACTTATACATATCATAGACATATACCTAAACGAGCTATTTACGTTAATTACATTTATTATAGAGTTAATATGTATTGTATAGAGGGTTCTATATATTTTTCGTAAATCTTACCATTATTTCTTAGTCTTTAGAATTTTTCTTTCATAAATTACGTTACCCACATGTTCATATGCGTAAATTTACGAATACTGGCTTCTAATAGAACAAAGTATGAATAAATCAGGCTATAAATTCAATAATGGTGGTGCATCACTTGGACTAGCAATGAAACAGTGATTTTTATATGCCAAAATATTTGTTGTACGTTTGAAATGGAATGTCCGAGTTGGAATAGATTTGTTTTTGCCAAACATAGATTGTAACCTAACACAAACACATCTGAATGTAGAATCCGCATGTGTAGGGTTCGTTGAGAATAATTTTGACATAATATATGTAGATGAACTTTTTATCAGTGACAAAAAATAAGCATAAACACGCATTTTATGTACATTTTTATCAACATATTTATATAAAGAATGATACTTATTTTTAATAATCAGCTTATTTTTCACAACGTTAGAATTATATGTATGTTTTTATATACATTTATCCCGAGATTCGTACGGGAAACGAGCTACAGCGAAGCTCACAGTGAAGCAACACCGCTTTTAGCTAAGACTATAAGTATATAAGTCATGTGAAGCACCATAAAACTCGGCTATATAAATATTTGGCCTATTGCACGGCGCCAGACAAAGTTGGCAATTGCTGTTGGCAAGCAGGTAGATTGTTTGCAGGTCAGCAATCTCGCCTAAAATACTACAGCTGTTTCTTTGTTGCGTCGGCCCATTACTGTCACTAATGGATCGTGTTTCAAAGAGGTTAAGGCTATATGTCACCAAAATGGCCTAATTTAAAAGTACTTACGTGGCTGATCAATACGTGGTAGTAAAGTTTACTAAACTTTGAGAACATTGAACAAAAGAAATAAGCGCTTGCCATAGTACAAGATGTTGTGGGTGGCATAGACATACACCCAGACTCACATATGAAATCTAAAGTCATCATAAGGTCTGGCCTGGATTTGAACCTGGAACCCACTGCGTCAAAATGACGCAGTGAGTTCCAGTCCACCATGCGAATCGTCACTTAAAGAGACTTTACGACCTCTGAAATGCACATTTGAGAATATTGTACACTTTTATTAAACCTTTTTTATCTGTAAATGGGTTTCCTGGGTTGTCCTTGCGATGTATTTTATTCAGTGTACACCACTACACCCACTTTTCACTCTACGCTCAACATTGTTAGTTATTTAGATTTATAAAATAGATGTCTACTTAACTGGAAAATACCTTCTAAAGACCGTAAAACTATGTGGTTTGACCGACCAGCACCAACGAGCACCAGTAACCAATTCTAACGTGAAAGAATTCTAGTTTTTCTGTAAGGATGTTGATTGCTCAATTACGTAGGGCGTATCTGCGTCCTCTGGTGCGACCGCCCTCAGGACCCCAGTTCTATGTGGAGTGGATTTCAAATGTCCTGGACATTTGAAAACCACTGCATGTCTGTCATTTGTCTACTTACCTGCACTTGTGACTGTATGCGCATTTCTTACTTCAATTTTATAAACAAAACGAATCCGGATCCCTCTGCTTTTTCCAAGCAACATTCACCCAGAAACGTCAGTTTCTAACATTTCTCACATGTTCATAAGTGATTGTCACATGAAGGTCGATTTGATTGATGGAAAAGAAAGTCACTGTCAACCAATTTGGTATTGACAATAATTGGTATTCGTTACGCGTGATTCGCTAAGATTACGTAGACCCCAACTCTTTTTCCAGGTGGTAGAACCAATGTAGTTCGACCGGGGAAGTACAACCGCAACAGCTATTTCTAGCGTGAAGCAGGACTTGCGTTTCATTAGAAGTCTTTGGTTGCCGGCTCACTATACGGAGACCATCTTTTTATACCATTTTTTTGTAACATTGAGGTAGCAAACGAGCACATCTGCATCAACTTCATAGAACAGGAATTCTATCTGAAGTCGATCACAGATGCGTTACCACTCCCGAGAACTAATATGGTCGCCTCATATATAAATGATGAAACTCTTTCACCGAAACGCAAGAACTGCTTCACACCAGAAATAGGTTTGGCGGTGGTATTTCTCGGTCCAACTACGTTGGTTCTATCACCTGTTTAACATTAAAAATATCCTTTTTTACCTTTAAAATATAGGATAGGATAGGATAGGATAATTCTCGTTAATGATCTAAATATAACCATTGCAGGTCGGGCTGCGTGCCACTTGCAGGTCAGTAATCAGGGTTAGCAGACTCCTCGCTAAATATATCACGACCGATGCTCCGCTGCACAAGCCTGTAACGTTAAACATTTTCTATTTTCTGTTTAGTATTAATCCATACCTATAATAAAAATAAGCTTTGCATCCTTGTATCTCGTTTTTGCAAAAAGGTATATAAAAAGTAAAAATATCTATACTTACTAAAATTTTTCCATCCATCCATCCATTCGTCCATTTATTCCGGTACGTCATTTTGGCAATTTTTTGACTCCCCCAAAGGGTCCCCCCTTTGTATAATGAAGTTAGATTGGTCTCCCCCCTCTAATCGCATAAAAGATTGTTCAGTTAGGAGAGAAGAATAATTTACTTAACTTAATCCAGTTTTCTTGCGAGTTACCGTGGTAAATTGCAAAACTGAATTAAACTACGTGATATTAAGCCGAGGTCTTGCCCCCCCCCCTTTACCATAATTGATATTTGATAAGATTGATCCTCCCCGAAATGTTTCACGTAAATGGGTGTCCCCTTACCTATCTAGTTATCTTTACCCTGTCTTGGTTAGCCGCTTCTGTAAACTGTAATAAACAAGATGGTTAAAAAATATAAAGACGAACCCCGCTGAGTTTCTTGCCGGATCTACTCATCACATCAGTTCAAGTCGTGTTTCGATCTGGTGGTAGTGTAAAAAATAAATTTTAATTGACAACTTCTAAGTGCCACTGTAGGCATATGCTAAATAAATACTTAATATCATTTTAAACCATTTGCGTTGATAGACGGTAATTATCACTTATCATATATGCACTAAAACCCCCCGGTGGCCGTCGTCAGCGCTGTGTGGAGGACTCCGCGATCTCCAACGGAACACAACCGCAGTCCTTCAAGCGCGATGCCCCTTTCCGGCTCTTTCCCGGTGAGCATTTACGCTCACCGTGCCTTCAGGTGTTTACGGCGGCATGCGACCACACGTGCCGTCGTCCTTCCCGGGGTCGCTTGTCTGGGCGGATCGAGCTCCCACTCTAACCACTCGCAACCCCAGAAGCCCCCTTTAGTCGACTCTTACGACAGGCAGAGAATACCGTAGCCCTATTCTGCTCCGGAACTACAGGAACAGCCCCCATTTTACACCTTACACAGTGATCCCGTTCTACTAAAGATATGAGAGGCAATGTTGATAGTTTCATCCCAAACATTAGTTAACCCTAAGTATCCTTATCTATGTTTACATTAATGAGTGACTCAACGCCGTCTGAGCGAAGAACACGCATATTGTTACGCTACATACCACACCAGGGTGACCATGCTATTGATACAAGAAATAGGATTATTTTACGAGTAGTCCTTATCAAAAATGATATTCCCAGGAGTAACAGCGCTCATTTTATTTTAGAATAAGAATTGGGGTTCCGCGTAACAGACATAAACCACATGGCCCGCGCATGCCCCACGCACAGCCCTTGCCAATGTTAATCTCAAATTTCAAGTCAACTAAAAAATAATAGCGCGATTGATTACGACCTCAATTCTTCACATCCTGAGATCATAAAATATCGATTAATAACAAATTTGACTATAGTGTAGCCATTAAATAACATTTTATATCTTTAGTGAATCAACATCATCTTTAGAAAAAATCCACTTATATTATACACTACAGATCGTTTGCTGACTACATGTCATTTTAATAGTTTTATCTAGTTTAATCTTCATTAATAATGAAGATTAAAAGAATATTCATTAGCAATTTATTTTTATATATCTTAAAGATGATGAAAGTCTTTATTTAATGATCTAAAAAAATATAATAATAATTTTCAGGAGAAAATGAAGACAAAATTTAATTTCGACGAATTTCTGTATTGTGTATTTTGATAAATATCCTTGAAGGGTTTGTCCTGTCCTAATTCTGCAATATACGCACCCTACATCGTACTTACCGCTGCATAAACAAGATGCCACTTAGCTATCTCTCAGGCTGCTTCCATTTAAATCTTCGTACAAACAAACTGAGATTTCACTAGTGTACAACAAGACAGCGTATTGTCTGGGAACTAATAACTACGTTCTTTTATCCTACATGTAGACAATTATTTTTGGGTTTATAAAACACATTTCTATACTTATAAAGGGTAAACAATTATTATTAGCTTCAAGCGTCAGCGTAGAACGCTAAAACTCATATCTGCCTGATTTTATACCGTCAGGAAACTTCGATGCAAAGTTTTGTGAAATTTACCTACGTTCGCTCGACAAAGCCACTCCTAACAGATATAACAAATATGTGCAAATGAATAAAAATGCTGTTTTTATAACATCAATTATTATGTTGTCACTTCGATCACTTATGATCGCTCCGATCGTTCAACTACTAGACCAAAAGCGCACCCAATTCTCTAATTGGGCGCTCTTTTCGTGAAGACGTTTTTTCTCGCTGATTGTGTATTTAGTTCATATTAGTGATCGAAGGATGTCACTTGGCGACTGCGATTATCACCTCATATATAGGTGAAGATATTCACCGGGTGGTAGAAACGGTGTATTTCTACCGGTGGAGTTCTTACGTTTCAATGATGGGGTGTTGTTGCCGACTCACTTATATATGAGGCGACTATCTTAGTCCTCGGGAGTAGCAACGCATTTATAATTGCCTTCAGATGGAACCCCTATTTTGTATGAAATTGCATACAGGTATCCAAGGGCGGCCCTTCCCCTGGATATCATGGGACTAATGGATGATTATAAATGAAATGCCCAACCTATTCTAGAATAAATCATTATGGTTCCGTACAATGTCTATTTAAACCAATTAACCGCACTTAAGCCGCTGAGGTGTGCCTTAATGGTCACGCAATCCTTTTATTAAGAGGGAAGGTCTTTGTCCCTAGTTAATAAGCTTACATTAGACTTTTATATAAATAGGGACAGCTCTTTTTATTTTATAAACCTTTTTTATATGACAGACAGTTTTTTTTTTACGTAAAACATCTATAGGTGCAGGGAGCCCCGGATCTGCCGCCCCTTCCCAATTGAATTTATTTATACCATCTTCAGCCATCTGATGTCCAATAATTGGTGGTCTTTTAAAACGTATACGTGTCAAGAGTTTCACTCCCCACTGATGAGGCGTCCCACTGGTCAAAGTTAGATCAATGACGAGTTGCGCATTCATTTGCAAGGTTTGAATTTGCCGCCCTCTGAAATTGCCGCTCTCTGTCGGGGCGCAGGTACACCTGTTGGCGTGGCGATGCTTGCCTTTATTTATTTTAGCGCCATCTGTAGCGTCTAAAGACGCTGCGGTGTTAGTTCGACTTAGTGCGGGGTACTGTTCGTAGATGACGTTATTTTTATTATGCTATATATTTAGTTCCTGTCGCAATCTTGTCTTTATGCATATTACTTGTACGAACATGATGTTTTACATCTGCCAGGAGTCCCGTGACGGCTATTTTTTTTTTAAAATACGTACGAGTACTAACAACTTTTCATTGATCATGTCTATTAATAATATATAAAACTAACACAATGTACAGGTAAAAATGTCGGGTTTAAGCGATTAGTAATTTCTCAAGATGGTACAACAAGTATAGTTCGACCGAGAAGGTATCACCATAACACCTGTTTCTAGCGTGCCCATTCCAATGCCGAGCACAGGTCTTCACAGAGAATGAGAATTTTTTTAGGTCATAGTACACCGTGCTGGTCAAGTGCAAATTGATAGAATGAGCTTCTCCTAAAAGGAGTAAATAGTGCATTAAAGGCTTAATCACTCAAATTACAAGCATGAGTTTTCCAAGTATTTTAGTAACTTATCATAATCAAAATTAATACTAAATTTAATGACAGTAAATTGATGTTAACAAGTGCAGTTCAAATTATGGGACCGATTTCTAACAAAAGAATAGTCTTACCATTGTAAATCCTTTCAAGTATGCCATGTTTAAACTTTTTCATAGCATATACCACTGGTCCTGGTAAACAACCAACAATGATACCATTGTTCTGTATAACACATAAAAAGCTCTCACGATTAGATGCATTTACTTTACTATTAAAGAGTTACGTACTCGTGTCACCGCCAACGATTAAATGTAAACGAGTTTATCTAGTTCAATTCGAACATAATAACGTGGAGTTAGCTTTTATTTCCCGCGTTATAAGGATGACCATTAAAAAAGTTATACGAAGAAAAAAGACAAACTAGCTGAGTTTCTTGCCGGATCTTCTCAGGTGAAGTCGTGT
>DWNE01006706.1:0-12850 GCA_018249875.1 Cecropterus toxeus
CATGGACACACAAAGACGAATACACAAACACCCAGAACCAGAACAGAAATCTAAACTCATCATTCATATTTCTGTCTGGCCGCGAATTCGAACCCGGGATCTACTGCGCGTCAGACCGGTATGGTGACCGCTCCGCCACGCGGGTCGTCGAATGTAGGTTCCCAATCCAATCTGGAGTTAATTAAAGTAACCATTTAGGACACTGGCCTGTTACCATCAGATGGACTGCATGCTCGTTTACTACTCCATTATAGAAAAAAGATTCGCCACATGCTACTTCTGTATTACAAAAAAATCTCTCACGCCTATACATCGGAAGCTACAATAAATTAAAATCTAATAGTTGTTATTCACAAAACTTGAATAGCGACACTTATTTTCAACAAAAACTAGTTTGGACCGATCGTATTAGGTATTTGACAAAATTACGGTACTTCAGTGTTTCTGCGGTCACTGATATTAGTAGACGCTTCCATCGAACGCACTTAAAGACGGTCATCGGCCTTGTTAGTTTATGAGTGACGATGTTCTCGATCTATGTAAATTGATCCACGCTAATTCATAGAAGCGTACAATGCTATCCAGGCGCCATATTATAGGACACCGACCCGGTGGCTGATAATGCGAACTATAAACAATTTTGATCAGAAATAGTTTACCAAGTGGAAGGGCCAGTACGGTTCGAACGGGGAGGTACCACCATCATACCTAGTACCCTAAAGTACGAATTGGTAGAGGGATTAGTACGAATTGGTAGAGGGATTTGAACCTGCGAGCCTCGATTAAAATGCCGAGTTTTAATCATTAGCCTATCACTTCTAGCATTAAGCAATTCATAAGTTTACCTGACCGACTTAATTATAAGGCATCTGTAATTGACTTCAAGAAAAACCCGTGGCTTGTATGGAGTTGATTTAACTTTGCAAACGCTACAAAGGCCATTTGTAGTATAACATTAAGAGGAAAACACGATAAGAATACAGTATGAATGAACTTATTTTGCCACTTTTATCTACTACGTTATTTTATTTATAATTTTAAGTGTTACTTCTAAATACATACGTACCTCAACTTGTAAACAAACAGTACGCTATCACAAAATACAATTTATATTAGTTATCATTTCGCAATATCCACGTCATGCTTGAACGATATTTTATGTTGTAATAACACAATTTATATCGTAATTTTATTAACAAAATATATTATTTCTTCTTTCATAGTCACTCTCATTTTCAAGATGTAATCATTATGTAAGAAATGTAAACAAATAAGAAAGAAACATTTTATTTAAAACTCTACACTAAATATCTTACACAAAAATCTATTTCATTGTTTCGATATTTTGTCAAACTTACATTATATGTACATACATTCGAATATCCCAACTTTCGTTTACATTTGTGACAAGTGGCGCCATGTTTGTTTACAACTTGTGACAAGTGTAAAAACGCGGTGAACGCATGATTTTACGTTGTCAACACCATAACGGTATACTTTAAGCTTGTTTCCATGAGAATAAGTATATGAAATTGTGAATACGGCAACGTCGAGCCACTGTTGCCTAACAAGTTAAACGGTTGGTTTCTAAACGGAAACTCTCCGTTGCAGTGGATTTGTACGAATGCGAATGTTGAGCAATCAGTCATTCATGTAACACTGAAGGTCTTACTAGCGTATTTGACAAGTTGAAAATACAATACCTTTTTATATACTAAGCCTAACAATAAGGCAGGCGGGCTATCCAATGGTAAGTAGTCACCGTCATCTATGGACATTGGCTACACCAGAGAAGTCGTTCCTTCGAAGATGGAAATACAACGTCATTTCATTGCCGATTTTGAAGGAGAGCTCTTTTCGCATCTTTTTTGCAGGCCATGACGTTCCGGCTTTAGCTGTCGTATTTTATTTCTATACTTTTTGTATACTTACATCATTTTGTTTAGAATCAAATTGGCGTAGTGCTATAGTGTGCCTTCACTATAAGGTACACTATAAATTTACACTCGTAGCTTCATATGGGTATCCGTGTGCAATGTCATGTCGGTCTGTCTCGTAATCAAATCTTAGAAACTGCGTTCCAAACTGGTACAATGATCATTATGCTTCAACTGTATATTCATAGAGATATTTACGGACCCAGTAATTTGAGAGGACTAATATAATGTAGGTTAGGCCATTAAGATGAACTGCCCACGGGCATAGAGATGCAAATTGTGCGCCCGATCTAACGCAATTCGTATTATAACTAATCATTGGCACATAAACATCAAATTTTATGACCAGCACGCATTAAAAAAGGTGTCAACACCACTACCTTTCTATCTCAAACTCTAAATATTGTAATAAACGCATATGTAGAACACGCGAGAAGCAGTGATATATTTACATCTATAACCACTCTAAGACATAAAATTAAAGGGCGGAGATTTCCATTAAATCGCAAATAATTCACACTGTTAAATGTATTTTAATGAAATTTCGCAATACTATCTAGATCGCGTTTGCATAACAATGAATTCCAGCACTACTAGGGCGTTCTTATGAAAACCCATAAAATTACTAATAGAACATTAAATATTTGTGTAAAATTGTCAACAAGCACTGTTATCTAGGACGTTTATTTTAGAATCACTATCCATATGTAAAGCCTAGAAGCCCATTTCCATATTTTGTATAGATAATAGGTATTGCGAATGAGGTCAGATGGTCGGAAGTTATGAATTTCACTGTTTACCCAGCATCCGGCAACCATCACCGCTACTGTAACGTCAAACTAAATAACGGAACTAACGGTTAGTTCTTTGTTCGTACATTTTAATTTAATTAACGCGACAGTGAGTATGAATGAATTTTATACCCGCGCTACCTACGTGCCGCGTTTGTTCCAATTCCAATACATTGTAATGGTCACCAAATGTGACATGTTTTGACGACCTCGATTTAACTTTAAATTCGTTTGTGAAATATTGTCTAATGTCAATATTGATTATTGTAATCCGTTTACAAGGTTTCTTTTGACTTCCTATTAGCACGGATGGGTCAAATTTAGCACTGTTGATATACTTCAATTAAACAAATTGTGTGTAAATTCGCTGTACCTATTATAATAATTTATATGAAAATGCAATTTACACTAACAGAAAGACTAAGGTGGACTTGTTACTGACTGAATCATCATCGTAGAACCTAAACTACTGCTAGCTAGAAACACGAAATTTGGACACTGGGTTCCTTTTACGTAATAGATATCCACTAAAGCATGTGTTTTTTAAATTCCATTTCATTAAATTGGCTGTTCTAATTACTAATCTCACCGCTCTTCACAAAACCTGTTAATCTGATTTTCGGAAATTAACCCTTAACCAGCGAGCATGTCATTTTATATAATATCTTTTGTTTCAGTGCATGAATTCAATAGAACTTAATTTTATTTTTTTAACTACACTGAAATAACTAATTGAGCAACATTTTTTTATTGGAATAAATTGTACATAAATCTCCTTTTTCATTCGTAATAATAAATTTATAAGGGTAATAAATCTGTCTTCACACTTATTATTTCTATTAGTAGAATAATCCGTCTCATTTGTAAAAATATATGCCGAGAAAATTACACTTTATTTAAATTTATAAGTCCAAACATCGTTTATTAACATTATAAATTAAATTCACGAATTAGGACGTACCTAAAGACCGTTTGGTAATAGCTAATTTGCATTTACGCCACAAGCGATATTAAAAAGATTCACTGAATATGTTGTTAATATAACTTCTTTACTATCAATACAATACAACTTATAACAGGGTAATGTAGGTTTAAAAATATTCCTCCCTTCCAGGGCGATGTCGCATTCCTCGTCGTCGTAGGGGACGTCTAAGGTATTTATTTAATGTCTGCACGCCATGAGGCAGAATTTAGCGAATAAATGATGATTATTATTATTATTTCTTTTTGGAAGAAAGTTATCCTGCGAATTTATTCGTCGTGTCTAGCCACCAATAAGCAAATTCAATCTCTATGATAGCCGTTTCTATTTAAAATCTATCAGGTTTATGATAGCCGTTTCTAGTTAAGTCTATAAGGAGGCTACTGAGAACTAAAAAAACGAGTTTATAACAAAAAAAATACAAATACATTTAAAAGTAACTCGACCACCCATGCATGCATGCATGCATCAGCTCATGTAATCCCATAACCGTATATGTGTTTATATCCCGTTGGTATTATAACTGAAATATGTATCTGTAACTTCATTAACAGTGACAATAAACATGCTGAGGAAACCTTGTTTACAAGTCCTCCATAATGTTTTGAAAAGTGTGTGAATCGCGCTTGGTTAGGATAATGCCGGTAACTATGACCTTAAGCCTTTTTATTCCGAAATATCAGCAGTAATGGATAATGAGTTTATGATAAGTGCAATGTTCACATAATTATATACCAAATAGTATTTATCTAGCAAACTTTATTTAGAATACCTTAGCCAATTACTTCTTAAATCAATTATTAGCGAACTAATGGATATAAAATCACAATAATGCAATAAATCTAGACATCTTCAATTATAATTCTCAAATAATTCTCAAAACCAATGTTACAAAATATTCGATTTTCACATATGAATACTCGATAATTTGCATTTTGTAAGCTATACGATCTTATTTCATATCTAAATTAGACCATCATTAATAAGAAAAAAACAATGTTTTCTATGTAATCTTTGTCTAAATAAACGCAAGAGAAAAACCCAGAAAATAAATTATTAAAAAAAATCATAAAGCATTAATAAAATTGTATAACATGTTACATCGCTTACTTCCTCATCCAAACTAATCTTTATTATGTCTTAGAATTCGTAATATAATTGGACACCATACGTTTAAGTATCACCTAGATAAGATAATTACTACCTCAACAGTACAAAGAATTCTTTATCATCAGAATATTTTGTAAAACAGTGAACGTACCTGTAAAACGAAGGCCGACACGCGAACATTGCAAAAACCCTGTACTTTTTCAGTACATTTCAATGACATTGAAAACTGAATAGATCTAAAATGTATCTTGTAAATGAGATTTTGTGAAGGGACGACTAAAAACGTTAATTGAAAAGGCCTATTATAGAAATAACCAACAAATAACCTAAGTTATCCAAGAGTACAGCGCACGCACGTTAAATCCAGCTAATTTTAATGTAATTAACATTTGAGTGGAAAATTAAGAAAAAATAAAAAGAAAACTGCAAAACATACATAATCGACTCTATGTATACACAAGCTCAAATCAAGAGTAAAATAAAAATAAAATAATAATTATAAAAATACCACCACCAAGGTTAAAAAGCGTTGTTATTACGACATACAATTAAGCTTTATATAATGTTAATGTTAACTGCGATGTGCACTTTTGATGGTCCATACGGTCTTCGAAGGAATAAATATAGATTAATAATTAAATTTTTTTTATTATTAATTTAGTAAACGGCTGTAAAGTCTAATGTGATGTCACTGTCGCTAATGGACATGTGACCAGTCCCGTAAGACATGTATGTCACTTAAAGCTGATCATCGATTTCTGAGGACTATGTTGTCTTATGGACTCAGCAAGGACGCATCTGTTATAAGGTCACGAAATACAAAAGTTCTTGTGCAATACAAATAAAATATACTACCTAAGATTTAAAATTTCTGTTACATCAATTATTGTATTCAAATAAAATAAAGCTAAAAAAATCAAAATCAATATAACTATACTTTTTGTTATATTCCTATTTATATTATATTTCCTACAAGGATTTAAAATTTGCTTCCTTATCTACGTTTTATTCGCTCAATTATAATTTTTAACATTTAAATTATTTTTCGAAGTAAACAACATGGAGGCGTTATTGGTGATTTCAAAATAACTGTAATTATTAAATTTTAAATGCTTAATTTCACGATAAAAATTGGCCTTATTTTGAAAGGAATTATTTAGAATAAACTTTATCAAATGTTCTCGTACTTTTAATATAGCCGAAAATATTGTATCAGCGTTTGTTTATACTAGACCTGTTTTCTATAAATTTAAATAAATGTAGTATTTCATATGCATATTTTTATTTGCAATAAAGCAATAACTAAAGGGTATTTTACACACGTGTGTGTTCGGTTGCATAAATTTAACATAGAACGTTTAATTAGAAGTTTATATTTATTTAGCAGTGTTTCACTTTATCATATACATACATATTTCATTGTGATCGTAGATGGCACAGTACATATTTAAAGACTATTGTTATATACGTTCTAGATAAGTGTCGAGGTTAAGTTAATCGCAGATCTTCCGCGCTTGGGGTGACGCTGCTGTTTAAACAGAAAAGACCTCGACGGCTACTCCTTTCCTGATTCTTGTCAATTCAACGCCCTTGAAAATAATTACTTAGTTTTTATTAACACAAACAAACATTGAGAACCTTTATTATAATTATTATTTTTAGAAGTTACGGTTTGAAAATATATAGCTCTTCTCGAAACACCGAATTTGATATGTAAATCTAATGCGTTGAGTTCGTCCGGTCAGTCACTCTAAGTCAAACATTCGAGTTGATTGTTGCCGCGACAAATACCTAGTATTTTTACGACCAATTAGGATTAGGATTTAAAACTAAAGAAAATTCAACATTAAAAAACATAGTGACGGCTACGAAGTCTTTGACCGGAGCGCATACAGAGCGTGAACGGTAGCGCCATCTAAAAGCTACGATCGGAAACGCGTCACGCTGCACTCCTCACAAACTGTTTCCACAAAGTGTAACTAGATGGCATGAGCGCTCGTACTGTTTTCGCAAACAAAATCTCTATTTATAATTACAATGAAATCTTCATATAATTTAATTAATGCGCCACAAATATTCAATATACAATGGTAACAGATAACGGTTTGACGCAAATCGTTAATCGCGTCAACTATTCCGTGCCCCACGTCTATCTTTACGCCCACCGTTATATGACTAAGTTGTGTAACACGTAGTTGCTTAGATAATATTATTATGTATTCACCCTTATTGGTTAACTATCACATGTTATTCATAATATTAGAGATATAGGCGTATTACGTTATAAAAATCAGGTAGGACAATGAACATTTGCGGAATGTCTAGACAAAGATACACGCTTAGGTACATGTCACCACTACTATCTGGATACAATCCTAACTTAAACTTCCTGCCTTTACGCCTCGTATTATCCCATTATATTGTATCGTAGTACTACAATATTCATTTATATATTACATAAGAGTGATAATTGCTAAGTTGGGAGTATGGTTCAACCGGCACAGCCACACCTATTTCTAGTGTAACGCAGTTCTTGCTTTTCAGTAAACTGTTTTGGTTACTGCCTTAGTTTCATATGAGGAGACCATCTTAATCCTCAGAAGTA
Source organism: Cecropterus toxeus (assembly GCA_018249875.1). Taxonomy (NCBI): domain Eukaryota; kingdom Metazoa; phylum Arthropoda; class Insecta; order Lepidoptera; family Hesperiidae; genus Cecropterus; species Cecropterus toxeus. The sequence continues at coordinate 7,426 of DWNE01006706.1, forward strand.
TGTATATAAAATCGCTTGAATAATTATATAAACAAACCCATTAGACCGGGTAACAGTAGCAAAATCACAACTTGTAAGAAAAAAAGTACGCATTAAGTGCACTCAAAAAATCATATCTACCACTTATTGGCACCGGATATTTGAACCACCTATAATCTACATACTACTTTTAAGTCTCAAAACACTAAAACAGCGTAACCTGAGATAAGTTACATCATAGGTAGGTACACATTCACAACATACTTGATAACTTCAAGGTATATTATTTTTGTGTGCACAACAAACGAACGCTTTAATTTACGGCGACGATAAACGAAAGATAAGTTGTTCATTGAGTAGATATCGCACTATACGATACGATTGTTTCGTGTAGTATTTACTACGGACCACGTGGCCCAAACGCGCTCGCTATATTGGAGCCGGCGTGTGCTATGACTAACGTTACATTAGTCAAGCAGGACCACTGTGATGTAATTCAATGTGCTGTTTTCAAGGAAACTATGCAATATCTCCATGTTGTGTTGCGTTTATAATATCTCGTAATAAAAGGTGTGTCTGTTTGACGGTGCAAATTTTTTCGGCAATGATTTTTACTCCGTTATATTTATTGAGTTAGTAGCAAGTTAAGTATGTATGTATGTAAACAATAAATCAATATAATAAAATGATTAAGAATTTGGATTTCAAAACAAGATTCCCTTGCCCTTAAATGGCTTCTTTGACAACCACCAGGTGTCAACCAACATTATAATATGTTCGTGAGTTTCGCAGTAATCTTATTCCCATGATTCATCTCCGCTAACATGAGTCTATGACTACACTTCAAGCGTCCGGGAAAATAATAACAAAATACCTCATGGCGCCCACGTGCATAGCGGACTTATTCTCTGACGACAGCTCAAATTCTGCGGAAACTACGGCGATTGAGGAAACTTAATGAATATTTTGCATACGCTGTCAAAGAAATATTTATCGACCGGAATTCATTCACATTTTGCGATGGGAAAAACTTTAGGATGCATTGTTTTTATGACTCATCGAATTAAATGGTCTGGAATGTAACTCGTCGTTCCTTTAGAATGCATACCTAAAATTTATTTTAAAATCTGCTTGGTTTTCCTTTAACTGTGATTTATTTTTGACTCTATTATATGAATTTCCATTTGAACACAAAAACAAATTTGTAAAAATGTTGTATTCAAGAATATTATTAATCTTTGTGTGTCGAATTAAAACTGCTCAGTCAAGATTGGCTAATTAATAATCATTTTACACAATCATTAGTGATGGGGCCTCCAGGATTATAATCGTTAGATTAGATATATTGTAATTTACCAAGCAAAAGTTGCAAAAAGAAGTTGCTTCATGTGAAAATTTCTATACAGAATCAAAATCGATTACTTGAAATAATTATATTGCAAAGCCGGTGACTTATTTAAGTACAAGAAGATTAATCCTGGCAAAGATAGTTGATATCAATTTACACAATACGTCGTGTGAACAAATACAGAACACCTGAGACTCTTGTAAAAGTGATATACCTGGGAACTTCTAGGTTTCAGCGACACGTACGATGGGAACAACGTCTAAATAACTCAGGTGCCATGCCTACACCAAAGCAGATATTCGATATGCTTTCAAAGCACCTTTACTGAGATATTTATATAACTCTGATTAAATTATGAAGTGGGCCAAACATTTTTTGTTAAAGAAGAAGTGCCATGTTTTACTATAATGGATAGATATTTTATTACATAACAAAATCTATTAATTGCGAAAATTGCTCATTTTATTTCTTAGTTGAATTGAAGTAACTTATTAATGTATTTTGATATTTTCCCGACTGCGACACCAGGACTATTTTTTTCGACAGTAGATATATACCTATGTGCATTTCTTTTTTCTTGGCTCACTCTACAGCCCAAAATTGCTTGGCAGTGCATATGAAGTGCCCATCATTGGATTCGTCTCGATTATTGTCTCGGTTATATATATTTTTCAATAATGTCGTTTGCGATTATAAAAGAGAGAAATGAGACGATATTTATTATTAATCCAAGAAAATATATGTTGCAGGCATTAAAAACAATAAATTATTATAAAACCAAAAATCCTGAGTTGTTTAAGAAATCGAGTTTTCGTTCTTATAATAATTCACATTTTCTATCGGTTTCCAATCTTTCCAAAATAGTAACAAGCTTAGGAACTTTTGGAATGCTTCTACAACGGGAATTATTTCAATACACATTAGTGTTTACCACCCAAAAATTTAGGTGAACTTTGTAGCAATAGCAGTCATATTGCTTTATTGCTAAATATCACACTATTATGTAAATTGACATTATAAAATGCCCAGATTAATCAAATTGTAAACTTTAAGGTAACGTCCGAGGGTGAAAGTGGTTCGACATGTTTAGGCTCTCTCGGCCAGTACATTTTACCGAGCTTTCCAAAGCAATTTGTAAATATAATCGTCTAATACGTTACTTATACGTTACATTAATTTACTTTATTGGTTAATGCCATTTCATGCTTTTTCTATATTTTGGGTAATGAATTTGTTACTCTGATAAATTGCGAAGAGCGAAAAATAAATTAGTTTAACGTTGTTTATAATAGCAATTTCTAGGTCAACCGAACCCGCAATTGTCGAAATTAATTAAATAAATCATAGGATAAAAATATTTCATTAGGTATATAAGAATAACATTATATTAAAAAATAATTGCACAATTGCAAATAAACTTTGAAATGATTGTTTAAAAAAACTTATATTACAAACTAATTTTGTAAATTATTTTTGTGATTTAACTGTCATGTTTAAAAGATAACCTTTGAAAAATAACAATAATCAAACATAACGGAACGCGTGCAACTAAATGAAGGACACGTCAAAGTCTAAAAGCGTAATAAGATTTAATAATTTTCATTACATGTAATATTTTCGTGTTGCCCAACTTAAAATATATTCATACTTTATACCATAGCAATATTACGTTAAAACTGCAACGGCAACATTGCCCGGTAAATACCAACTGCTAGCTTATGCAAAGCAATAAGATTATCTGTTCGGAACTAATAAGCACATTATCCATAGCTCGACAGGGCAACGTGAATGCACTGAACTATAGAAAGTGTGCAGCGAGACAACTTTCGCGACCGAATTCGAGAGAAAGTAGTTCGGGCCGCCGTGCGCATACATTATATCACTATATCCGACCACTTTTGGATTATATCACCTCACAACATAAACAACATTAAAACATATTAAGTACTCCGTTTAACTTATAGTATCGCTGGGCGGCGTTGCACGTAATACGCGTGTAACAATTCATACCGGATGGCGCAACAGTCGAAGCTTAAGCTCGGTTTTCACCAAGAAACTGTATGAAAAGGTCACAAGCCATTATATTCCTCAGTGCTTATATCAGCCGCTATCCGTATATTTTTTGTAGATATGTTAGTTTGAATTGGTTTGGATTTGGCAGCATGTTTCAGGTTGGGAATTATTAAATGATTTATTATTCATATATTGGCAAGGTCGTCCGAAAGACAATATAGATACCGAAAGATATTGGCTTCACTTCAGAATATCAAATTAAAACCAAATTTGGTGCTACTTTAGAAAGATTTAACGTAGACATATTTATTTTAAATGATTAGACACACTATAATTAACATGAAACAAACGAACATTACGAACATCATTAAAAAAAGAAAAACATAACATATAATTATGACATGACTATTGTTTTGAATGTAATTAACATTTCATAATAAGAAACTCAGCGATCATAATACTTATTTATCAACTTTCGTAATCGTTATCAGTTTCCAAGCGGAACCGGCGATCGCTCGCTCGCATCCGTTTCGCCAACATTTATTTATTGAAACCTTTCGATTGTAGCTTTATGTGGTTTACCTGCTAACGTTCACGATTTAAGATTAAATACTGATAGTAAAATGTTAGACGCAAAAATACCAAAATATGTATTTAATGACGTAGACACAATTTGTTATCAACGCGTATAAAACTTCTTAGCATTTAGGTTTTGTGAATCATACGTTTCGCAAAATAATTGATGATCAGATTTTTTTTCATATTTAAACGTGCATTTTTATTTAAACGTACTTTATATAATTTTGATCCCTAAAGATGTACGAGGAATGACAGAGTAAAATAGTTTGGCTAGTTTAAGGTATAATAATAAACAAATTATTTTAAAAACGCAAAACTCGACTGATTGAAATTAATTGCGAGAAATAATTAAACATATGCCTACTACAATAATAAAACATGAAGATATAATAATTAATTTACTTTTGATACAAGTAATGTTAAATCTCGGACGCAGTCGCCTACGGACCAGCGGTCGCTATATCGCTGTTGCCAATGTTAGGAACTTAGAAATTTCTTGCATCAGAGATACTAAAACGGAAGTCTTGAAGTGCGGTGAAAAGTACATACACTTGGTGTGTAAGCTGCTTTACGCTGGCACATAACGTACGGAAACTGAACATACGTGTGTACGAAATTAGCGTATCCATGTGTTAACACCGGCTATTTACAGACAAAGGAAGGTCACAATCCGGCGAGCAATACAAACGAACGTGACTCCACCACACCCATTAGTTTCCTGATCGATAAGACGATCCAATGAATAATCATACATCATACATACATAAACTATACCGTATGTAACGTGCGAATGAATATCACTATCGATCTAATCGAAAACAAAATTTCCCTTAATAATCATGCTGTCATGCTACGAGTATTTTCAATACATATAATCGCTTTGATTAAACAATATTTAATATTTTTAAGGGAAAAAGTATTAGTATACTTATTATACTTAAATATATGAAGGAGCAAAATCAATGATTTCAGTTTAAATTTTATTAATGAAATAATAAATGTTGCACATAATACTGTTGTAAATAGTATAGGTAACGTGAAATTTACCTTTACTTTGTTTATACTTTGTCTAACTTTGTTTTTTTTTTAATATAAAAAATGGAATAACCATATTACATGTTTTGCTGTATAATGAGTGTCCGTTTCTACAAGATTATAAACTGTATTTTAAATGAGGGTAAATTGGGCTTTAGAGAGCAATCAAAGTTACTTTAAATTTAGGGTATCTTTAGACGGAACAATTTTGTAAAACAAAAATCCCTGAATTTTGAAAACTTTAATATCATGGGAAAGATTGAACTCTTATTCTGAAATAAATAGAGTTATTAAACCAGTTTTATTCAATGGTACAAGGAATTTCAAATTTACCCAACATGCCTGTATAGTTTTTGTTTTAACAATTTTGTTAAACAATGGTAATTTTTTACTGCCGCCCATGGACATTTATAAGCAACTTCATATAGAACAGGGGTTCTATATTAAGTCTATCACAGATGCGTTGCTACC
>DWNE01006707.1:0-12849 GCA_018249875.1 Cecropterus toxeus
CCACCCTTGTCAGGTTACGCTGAGCTTTCTCCATTTGCCTCTTAATCTTAAGCATAATCTATGTTATTTTGAAATGTTACTTTTTTTTTTGAGTGGCAATAAATTACTTTGTTTATTTTGTTTAAAGTTATCAAAGCACTTCTTCAACAAAAAACGAATGCGTGTTTAATTGATTTCGATCTAGCAATATTGATTTATTGTAAGCCATTATTATCTTTTATGAACATCCAACGCAAGTTATTTAGGTACATTTTACATAAATATTTTGCGTAAAACACATATTTATATTATGTTACGGCAAGTGTACGAAAATAAAACAGATAGAGAATATCTTAAAGTTATCAAAGCATTTCGTCAACAAGAAACCAATGCGCGATTGATTCATTTCGATCTAACATTGATATGCAGTAAATTAACTACTGATAATATAGATATTATTAATGTTGCCAAACGCCCGTCCTATGATAAACATCATAGAAATATAATCAATCAATGAATATCAAATTTTATTATCTTTTGTCGTCTAATTATATTGTCAATCAAAAAGATTTTAATGAAGCTACATAACTTTCTACACAAATATGTGTACCGTCATAAAGATACAGCCTATATTGTAGTATTGGCTGTATCTATATCAAACATTGTTAGTATTTTTATTCACACATCGCTGTTTTGCATGAATAATCTCACAATTTAAATTAATAATTCATTTGAAGTTAAAGATACCACTTCATTCTTATTATATTATATTATTATTAGAATTGAATTAGTGATATACCTCCACTGTGTTTGCCATTTATTATTTTATTATTTATTATTTAAAATAAACGCATTGCAAAGATAAAAATAAATACATTATTTATTTTTTATCTAATTCTTGTAAAATTTGATTTTGTATTGCGTATAGCGACGAAAGCGCTTATGGTACATTCTTACAACCATTGTACCTAATTTACAAATTTAAATTACAAACACTAAAATAATACGGCGAAAAAAGTTGCATTATTAAGCTCGATACAATTAAGCAGACTCGATTTCTTAAGTACAATAGTCACATTATAAAGTCATATAATATAATTGTTGAAATAATATACATTGTATTTCGAGCATATTTAAAATTACAGTATTATTATATAAAAATAAATCTCAGTTTAAGTAATTTAATCTCGCGTACCGATTAAGTTTACAAATGCTAAACTTATAATATATTAAATAATAAAAAATAAGATATAAAAAATATGTTTATACTAAACGGTAATTCGAAAAATATATTATTGTGATGATTGCTAACGTCAATAGTGCATACTTAAATGATGACATAAAAAAATATATATCAAAGTGTTATGTAGTTAAAATGCACTTATGATTTTAGACTATGGGGAATTGATCCATTTTAATATGTAATGGGTAGTCACAAGTTCGGTGGTAGTGTAAGAAATAATATTGTAACTGACAAATTGTAAGTGCTCTCATAGGCCTATGCAGAAAATACATTTCATTTTAATACATGTTGTTAAGGTCTTTATTACAAATATGTCAACTTAGTTGAATGGATCGTGGTCACAGTGGGACTGTGTTTAGTTGAAAGTTATCAAAATTTATTTATGATTTTATACTAATATTCTTCTTGTGGAATTATTTCATGCAATGGGGTCAAAATGTCGACAGTAAACTAGTTGAAAAACCGCGTAACAAGAATTGCATTGAAAAATAAAATTTATCTTAAATTTAAGAAATAAACTAATTTGTACATGGTGGCAAATTATGTTTAAAGTTTTGAATTAGTAACTCGATTGGCTGTAAATTAAATTTTAATTAAATTAAATTAAAAAATGAGTGACAATTCACATTTATTTATTTATTTATTAATTTGTCACACCAACAAGATATACACTACATATTACATTACATTACATATGGTGTATATGTCAATCCATTACATTACATTACTTCATCTCTACAATTTTGTAAAGTGATAAAGTGAAATATTTAGAAAATCCCTTCTTCCATAATATAAGGACGGGCATATTTTTATTATCAATAAGCTGAGCCGATAGTTTTTGTCATAATATACATATCTAAAATTATTGTCTAAGTTATCTGTATTGAGCCCAAAAGTACTATGAGTTAAAATTCTGTCAAATGAGTCATTTTCAACACCACAGAAGTATTATTTCATAGGTGCCAACGTTAAATTATAAAACTTTAATATTTCTCAAATTTATTTCATTGAATGTCTTCGTAATCTGGTACTAAAATATTAATGGTTTTTAAATGTGTTAAAACGCTTTAGGAATGTAACACTTTACTTACTAAGGTTTTTATTTTAATTTGTTCATCAAAGGTGAATTTAAATGTTCTGGGTCTGGGTGCTTCTCTATATGTAAATGTGCCCATGACGTGCGCGTGTTGGGTGTTGAAAAACAATGTAAGATACTATCTCAATATTGACCGATCGTCTCATTTTAACTGTCAATTATTTTTCTTAACCTCAATACGATTCACGTATTTGTTAAAAAGCGGCATGTATTTCTTTGAACCAGCTCCATTCATCCCATTAAATATTGAGATTGACAGACACGTTGTGAAATTAAGGTCGACCATTTAATCATGTGTAGAAACGTTCTTCGGCGTATCGGGAATGAAGTCGACTAGCTATTCGGCGCGGTTTCATTCAACTTTTTTTTTATAAGAATGAAGTAGCAGACGAGCATGCAGTCCACCTGATGGTAGGTGGTCACAGTCGAAGAACAGGGGTTAGTGTATTCCACAATGATCACCTTGGTGATCAAAGGCGACTCATTACTGTCCTTTGATCACCTGACACATAATCACCTGGATGATCATAGGTGACTTATAGAAAATATATTATTTCAGTATCCTTTAATCACCTATACGAAATATATATAAGCGCCGACTTCGACTATGTACTATGTACTGTGTATGTACTTAACCAACGTATTTTTAAATTACTTTTTACTTTTTGCTTGCATGGAGGAAGCATGGAAGTCGGTCATACTTTTTTATTTTTTTTTACCTCAAAATCAAATCAAAACTAAAACTTTTAGAGATTAGCGTTTTAACAAACAAACATCAACTTTTTACATTACTACTGACAACGTTAAGTGAAATAAATTTCATTACAGAACGTTTAAAAGCACTCAAGATATTCCGGTGAGAGTACATTTCACCTGTCACAGTAGAGCTCGTTACGTCTAATTATAATGAGATCAACGGCTTTGTCATGGCTGTATTAAGTGTTACGCCCTTATTTGTAGTATATTAATTGGTAGTTCTAATTATGTGTTCTTAACCTAACTTAGGTTAAGAAAGGACAAATTAAAAATAACGACGTGGTTTGTCTCGCGATTTTCGATTCCAATCTATATTGAACTAACTTATATTTCGATTTAATTATTCATTATGTTATTGCAGTAATTCTTAATGTATCATTGACTGTAAAATAGAAGATATTGCACAGAAATAATGAAAGGACGAAACTCGAAATTTCAGTTAACAAATAAGTTTAAACATGTACTTGAAACTGCTCCTAACGAGTCTATCGTCTAACGGATAAAAAACTAGCCAAGTGCGAGTTGGACTCACGCACAAAAGGTTATGTACCATTCTTTAATAAAAACGGCAAATATATCACGTTTTGCTGTCAGGGAGCCCCCCTCCCCCCCCCCCCCTAAATATTTATTTTGTTCTGTTTTTAGTATTTGTTGTTATAGCAGCAACAGAAATACATCATCTGTGAAAGTGGCGATGTGAAGGTGACGGACAAACGGACAGCGGAGTCTTACTAATAGAGTTCCGTTTTTACCCACTGGGTGCGGAACCCTAAAATTGACGACTTCATATTAAAAATGGACAAACATAAATGTTACGTCTCTGATATATCTTCACTCTTTAAAAAACTCAAAAAAAATAAAACACAATTTACTTTCATTGTTACCATGCGAATTATAGCAATTAGCTAGACATTGTTAAAAAAAAATATCTTCCTTGTACGGGAACTCTATTTATAAGAATGATATATCTCCTGGTATATACTCGTTAACAAAAATAATATACCTAATGCATATTACAAAAATAATTAAAGGCATAGTAAGTAGCATTAAAATGTTCATTTTAAAAATAATCCCTATTATTAATTTTATTAACTCAAATTAATCTCAAATTTTCTTATAAATCGTTTATTAAGTATGTATATAAGCAGGTATATTCAAATAAGACTAACACTTTTCAAAATTTGTGAAAGTAATCTCGCATTTTTTCTTATATACCTTATATCGAATTTTAAATAACAATTATCTGTATAAACTTTTCCAAAACTTTTAACAATTTGTTTGAGCATGAACTTATGTTGTGAGTATGAGTACGATTTTTTAAAATCTTTTAATCTTCATTAATATACCAATACCTACCAATCCAATACCAATCAAATAATTCCAATGCAAATGCTACCTTATGGTAACAAATTATTTCCAATGTGGTATGAACCACAGAACGCAAAGCCCTATGTTATAATCAGAACAATACATATCTTTATTTTAACGCAATTTAGTACGAGAGCATTTGATCGTGCCGGTCACCCCCAAAATAAGATTTTCTTCTATGGCGTGGGTGCCATGAACTAAGAGGAATACACAAACACGCAGACCCAGAACAGAAATCTAAATTCATAATTCAGATGTCTGCTTAGCCGGGGATCGAACCCGGAACCCACTACGTGTCAGACCGGCATAATGACGCACCGTCACACGGGTCGTCAAACAGATGTATTGTATTCACAATTATATCCGGCTTCGACACGACACGACCAAATCTGTTGACAATATCAATATAATATAAGACGTATGCTCTGTGGATAGACTCCGATTTTTCTCTTGCTTCTCCACTTCATAACGCATACAGCCTTACCTTTTTTCTATAAATAGTCCTACTCCTGGCTAATATGCTGGTCACTACATTAGGATACCTTTTCCTATTATTATTGGAGTACCAGTGCATTACGTCGTTTATTAAGGATACTCATAGCTAAATATGAATTGTCAAAACGTTTTTAGAATTTTTGCTAATAAAATTATACATATATATAATTGAACACGGATTGAACCTGTACATAACCAATGTATCAGTGTACAAATTCTTTTCCAATTGATTAACGAAGCACGATACGATCGAAGCTCAAGTGAGCTCAAATGACGGATTTACAAAAAAATCAGTATACGCTATTTTTCTCGCAATTAAAATCCTACGCTTTTATATCTTAACGTTTCTACTAATCGAACAACAGAAGCATAACCATATTTCATATTTTATAATTTAAATAAAAACAATAATCATAAGATAATAAATGACAACATGATAAAATGCTAACTACAAAGATATATTATCTTTAAAGTGGAATTTAGCCTAAAACCTATCACAAAAATGCCGACTTTATAATTGCTACGTTACCCTTCAATGTAAGCTTCTTAACCAGATTAATAATTAAAAAGCTAATGCTCAAAACATCAAGAAGCACCTGCCAATGTATTGGAAATCTGGTCATCTTTAGCGTTTAACTCTGTCACGTTTTATCTAAAAGCATTTATACTCAACCCTTAACCACGATTATCTTTACTAAATAGGCAAGACTTGTTTTTTATTATTAAGTAACTGTAAATCTGTAATAACACCTAAGTTAATTCAACTTATGTTTAGCTTCATACAAAACTAAAACAATCATCATGTTAAATATAAAAATTTAATTGGAACAAATTTAAGTATTCTCATCTAAATAGCATCGACCACAGAACGTAATAAATTTTTAAAAGAAATAAAAAAATACATTAAATTATTTAGAATGTGTGTCCTGAATATTTGGATAATATTTAAATAGATGAACTCTCTTCTAGATATTATGCCTACTTAGAAATCTTTATTGCACTTGTATGGTTTATTCTAAGCGATGATAATAAAATAAAAAAATAAGTTTAATTTCAAACTACTATACCCAACAAAATTATCGCTCTAATGTATCAGCTAATTACTGCTCGTGAAATTAGCTATTATTATTAATGTTTTATCCTTAATGTTTATTATTAATATGAACTCCTTATAATTTATTGTACACCTTTCCTAATATTATGCTAGCAAACTAAACCTACAAGGCATTGAATACCTACACCAAACAACGTACATATTTTCCTACACTACTTATTTTACTATCATATATGACGGAGGAGATATATTATGCGCAGAAGTCGCCGCCAACACCACATTTTAAGCGCATCGATTTTGCATCGGTCTTTTAAGCGCGTCGTCCTCGTTTCTGCGCCGATATATATGACCTTATAAGCCTGGTTTACAACGATACCAAATAATTGTATTCTAGAGGACACCATACAATAAGAATCTTTTTCCTATCACGCGGTATTGTGGTACATTTCTTGTCGCAGATACACCTGCGTGACAAGGAAAACGGCCTTAAGCGAATATTTCACATAATCTCATTACTTTGGAAGTTGTCAACGCATTCCGAATATTTATTGTATATTCTAACAGATGTTCGTAAAACTTGGTATTTAAACCAAATATATTATTTTATTAATAAATTGTAATCATTTAATCCTATAATCCCACTTGAAGATTAATTTTATCTAGTAAACCTCTCAAAAAACCGTAACAATAAGCTTGTTATTATTAAAACCTTTTGGTCGGCGTAGTTCATTGGTACTTGTTGGAAAAGAATTAAATAAGTAAATTAGTATCGTACCGTTCGACTACAAAACTCGAGTAAACTCGGGCAACCTGACCCACAAGAAATATATGTTAGATTTCTACATGAATGTACTTCTTACGAGTACATTAAATTATACAAAAATATATATATACATATATGTATTGCAACTATGTTTTTGTTGTGGATTTTTTATTTGTTTTATTAGAAGATTCATGGATTTATACTCATTACAGCGGATTTAAATCGCATTTGTTACTTCGAAAAAGACGGGTTTTATGTATTCAAAATTTCTTTATGTATAAACCAATCAAAAAGTATTTTTGTTTTACATGTAGTCCACGAAATTTTTTGTTATCTGTGTATGCTCGCAATAAACTTGTATGACGATGACATGTGACACTACGGAAACTCATTTTAAAAGCGACTGAACAAATATTTCTTGAAGCTACCGCATGTTTACTGAAATCTATGTTTTCATCACGAAATATCCATTGACGTAAAATAACGCATCATGAGTCATGAATGACTGCATGAAGACAATAATTGTTACATGTGTGTGTTGATTTAAAGGTACCTGTCCACCAGAATGGAGCTACAGATGCGAAATAAGGATCGCTTGCAAATAATGTATCCTAGTATCTAATTATCTAGGTACCTAAAGCTTTTTCATATCACATCTTATACGACCTCGCAATTCTTAAGCAGTTTATTAACCAGTGGAATAGCAATCTTATTGAAAATGTGATTATACAATCACATACATATGTGTATTTTCAAAATGGATATTTTTGTATACTAGCCGTGGAATGTAAATGAAAGCAGGCGAAATGATGAAACCTAGCTTGCAAGTGCAACTATGATTTGTCTCCTCGTATACAAAAATAGTATTGGGAGTCTAAACGTTAATTTGTTTATCTAATTTTGCCCGGTTATTTGCCATTTGGCTTTACAGCTTCGAGCAAGTTCTTTAATGATGATAATTGAGCAATATGAAGGATGAGACTTAGTGACACTTATATGAATCTCATCAAGAAAAAGCAATATGTTGAACGATCACGTGTTAGCAGAACTAAAAATCAATTACGTTTTTCATTGTTCTATGACTCATAATAGAATGAAAATCATGAATGAACGAATGATCTCACTCATTCCATTTTGGAATGAGTATACGGGTTATATAACATTACTAAGTTAACTGTACATATGTGTTTGTTGGTAACTATCTACTAAACAGTGTGTTAACTCTTGTAATTCGGTGTTTTCATACCTATAATTCTAATGATATTATGCTATTATCTTCATATAGAGACAAATCATATTTATACTAATGCATAAATATGAGATGGTGTGTATCCGTGTCTTTTTGTTACTCAATCCTCAGTCAGATTTACATGAAATTTCGCATAGATGTAGTTTATTTGCCCGGTCATTTTGATTTTGATATTTTGCACTATTCAAAGATGGCGTATATTTTAAGTCCCGTAGCGAGCACGAGTACTTCAGCTACAATCATTACTCTAAGCCCTCCCTTAAAATATTTCACATAATAGGCCACCACACAATTTTCTAATTTACATAGAATACACAATGCACAATTTATTATTTACCCGATACATCCATATAATACTAAAAACAGTTATACGATTTCCAAACTATTTAACTATATATACTAAAAAATACGAGGTGGTACATATATCATGCTTTGAAGAAATGATTATTGATCTTTATCGTTCAATTTGTACCTTTTACCATTAGATTACATTTAATTAAATATTTCCATAGAACTGATATCTAGCAAGTCAGTATTACAGGCCATTGAAACCTTTAGTCATGAAATCTATTCCCAGAGTGAAAACGGGTATAATTCTGAATATATTGGCAAAATCAGACTATAACAGGAGACATATAAGTCTGACTTTTGTCAATGTAAAAACTCAGATTCATACCAGTTTTCACTATCGCAGAAGTATATTAACACATTGTATACACCACTTAAAATTGTCCGTCACTTAACACGGTATTTTGATTCGCACTCAACGTTGTTAGAGTTATACTAGACTGTTGCACACTAATTGTATACACACTTGTAGTGAATCAGGCCTCCCCGTCTCTCCGCTTGGCCGGTGAACCGGGCAGGTATCCCTTTAGTCAGTCAATACTGAGATCGTTGGAGAAGTGTCGTGACAGCTTCGCCACGTCGAGACCGGTGAAGTCGGTGAAGATGTCGGTGGTAGCGGTGGTGGGCTTGGGGCGAGACGGCGAGGAACTTGTTGAAGGCTGCTCGCAAGTATCTAACGTCACTAGTCTGTCTTCCTTGCTGCTAACTTCGAAGGGTTCGGAGATACCTGTGGAATAGTTAAGTGAATACAATCAAAACACTACGGTTGTATAACCGCAGTCGCTTAGGATATTCAATTTAGGTACTTTATTGTAACCGTACATATTTTCCACCAGATTATATAATGATTATAGCATTAGTTTTTAAAACATTTTGATTATATCAGTGGCTAAGTGGCTAAAATAAACTATCACCTCAATAGGAATATGACTACAAATTTTAAATTTGATATATTTACATTACACCCTAAGAAACTTAGTGATGATTATAAGATATTTGTTTACAAATATATCTAAATCTATGTCTTCTGTGTTACCCGCTTTTCGCAAGAACTGCAAACAGTAATTATCCTAACATTTTTTCATAGTTAATTATATCAGTTTCGTGAGATCAGTCTCCCTTGAGACTCCTATCGAGACTAAGCATAAATGTAACCAATCTTCAATAAATACATTAAAAACTCCTCCTACTCACCCAAAACACTCCTAACATCATTATTCGGCTGGCTGAAGTATATGAATCTGTAGAAGCCGGGTGTACGCACACCGCTGCCCACGGGGAAGCTCAGCGTGATGGTCCGCGGCTGGCCCGATACTGATGGGGTTTGGGGGAGGCTCACTTTAGCCAGGTACTCGTACGCTATGTAGTCGTCTAAGCTGTGGAAGTTTGCCTGGTGACAAATGAAAAACATTTTCAGATTTAAACAAAATTTGGTAAAAAACAATAAATTTTTCGACTATCTTAGTCATCTTTAGTGCCAACGCATCTGTTTTTTGGAACAGAACATTATGTCCTATGTGAAGATGGTCACAGATGTCCATGGGTTGCAGAGACCACTTACCTTCCGATGGACTGCATGCCCGTTTGCATCTTTAATTGTATAAAACACTAACAAACAAACTCCATGCAGGCAAGCACTAAATTTAGAATATTTTAAAAGATACGTACATCATAAATGCCAATCCAATCGCCGGGATTGATCTCAACATCAGGTGATAGCGTGCACTGTGTCCTGAAATCCGCGTCGCCAATGTACCAAATACGTACAATCGGTGAAAATTCAACTGTCTTCTCCGTGTAGTTTGAAAACGCCTGCAAAGATAACAAAAAATAAACCAACGTCTTATAATGCCAATATGACATTGACTTTTGACAAGTTGACACATTTGACAGGATACATATTGACAACTCAATATGAGCAATATTGATTTAGATATTTATGTGACTGACTGAAGGTGCTGCCAATGCTACTACTTGGATTGCAATGGGTGGATAAAGTAGCCTAATGAACGTTGGGTACTGAGAGAGGCATTTTTTTAAACAATGTTAATATTGATATTGCATTTTCAACATAGACAGTGACGTGACAAATGCAATATTGCAAATATTGACAAATATAACAATATAGTCATTAACTTCGCGCGATTTCCTATCACGAAGAGTCTGTCATAAATTTTCTACGAAAGACATTTCCTGTCGAATAAGAACAATTTTGGACATGATGAGCTGCTGAAAGATTTTTTTTAATCTTTTATCTTATTCTTCATTTTACCAACATTACAATATCCATATGTTCACTATGTAATTACGTAAGCTGCTGGCTCCACCTAAACCACCCGTGTCCCCATATCACCATAAATAAGCAAAGCAGCAAAATAAACCCTTAGTGGTTATGTAATACTTGAATGACTCCATACTTCAAGAAAACTTACATCGGGCGTAGCATCCTCCACTTCACTAAAACTGTCCAAAACTATGCTGCTACTAGAAACGACCGGATCTCCAGCGCTACAAGCGGCTACATCCGCTGGAGGCATTACTATTGCTGAACGCATGCGAATCGCTGAACGCGCTGCTTTTGGACGATCTTCCAGTACAGAGCGGGTAAAGCCATGCCGAATCTACGTGGGTTAAGGTAAATTAGAACTAAAGTTGCGTGAATGTATGAAGTTACTGAATGCACGATGTGTGCAAAGTGTGGTATTAAGATAGAGGTATTATACATAGAGTAGAGTAAGTAGAGGAGACATAAGGCTGCTTGAAAGCGGTTACGTCCAATGGATAGAAAGAGAAATAAGTATGCAGTACCTTATCTATCTCTTTGTATTAACGCATGCGCATTAAAGAACAACTTGTTTTTCAAATTGGAATAGGCTGCCTTTTACAAACTACACAAGTTTTTGTCATTTTATAGACACATTACCAACCGTTAATATTCAATTACAATAACCTACGGATCGTTGTATTATGCTCACTTTTCTTGCCAATTACACACGCGCAAGAGAGAAATAGAGAAGGTACCACAATCTTCTCTCTTGTTTTAACCAAAGGTTATTTGTAAGCCTGGCTTCCCTGCTCTATCTATAATACTTCTATAAATATTAATTGCTGTTTTACTTTATAAACATATAACGTCAATGTTTGTGATTCGAATATTATAAATTATATTCACAAAGCCATGCAGAATAAATAAATATAATTATTGTAATGCACCTTCGCAAGCTGTTAATCAAACAATAATGGAATACTGATGTGTGTACTTTTGTACATAATGGGTAATATGTAATAAAAATGAAAATAAAATGAATAATTTTATGCAAAAAGTTGAAATTATAAGGCAGTTTTAAAAGCTGCCTTCTCATAGTGTAGTTTATAGAACAATAATGTAAATAAGACAAATTTTGCAAGGTGGTAGAGCATATTTAGTTCGACCAGGGAGGTAGCACCGCCGCACCTATTTTTGGCGTGAAACGGTTCTTACATTTCGGTGGAAGGGTGTGGTTGCCGGCTCACTTTCATACAAAGCCACCATCTTAGACCTCGGGAGTAGCAACGCATCTCTAATTGACTTCAGATTAACATAGAACGCTTGTTCTATATGAAGTTGCTTACATATCCATGTCCATGTCCATTGGCGACAGTAACCACGTCCCATCATATGGACTGCATGTTCGTTTGCTAATTGAAACTTTAAAAAAAATTATGTTCATCACGTTCCATCAGGTAGACTGAATGTTCGTTTGCTAATTCTAACTCATAAAAACATTGATTTTTATGACATTCTATCTAATGTGGTAAAAAAATGATGTTCGTCACGTTCTATCAAGTGGACTAAACGTTCGTTTGCTAATTTTAAGTCATAAAAATAATGATGTTTATGACATTCTATCTAATATGGTATACGTGCGTCAAGAACAAGGCGATTAAAACTACTTAGTATACAATTCGCTGTCATCAATAGTATCCAAGCCCTTAACAGGTTTACGAGGCACGAATAATTACTTAATGCAATTAATGTGTAACTGCACACATTGTATACAATATTTATATAACTTTTCACGTATAAAAATATACGGAGGCATTACCTAACCCTTTAACCACTGACCTTGATATTGTATTGAGCGACTACGGGCTTATTGCTGCTTACGGCAGTGGGTAAGTAGTTTACAGTTTTAATTTATAACTGGTCCTCACGATATGCGGTTCTTTTATTTGTATATTTCAGATATTTAACCTAGTTTCATCGTAGTCACGACTAAACTGCGGTGACGGGGAGATGCCGCTGACAAGTACTAATAGTAGATCTATACTCTAGAATGGAATCTAATTCCCTTACGTCTAGTTCATATTTAGGTAGGTGTTTGTCGTGACATGGATGTCACGACAAACAACACTAATTGTATCGCTACACAACAAACTTTGAATAATTTACAATTAAAATATAGAAAGTAAAAATCGCGTAAAGTGAATACCCGTTATTTATTAAAATAAATCAATT